>JABWIB010001016.1:0-16788 GCA_016617825.1 Platyplectrum ornatum
CGCCTCTGCTGACTGCCGGAGGGAAGCCCCGGGGGAACCGACGTTCCGGAGCGTGGGACCGGCAGATGTGAGTGCAGGGGACCGGGTAATTCCTCTGCACAGCCTGGGTGAGTACGGAGCCGAGGGGAGACGCGTCCGACTCGGCTGCCGCTCAGGCCACACCCCCCCGGTGTTCTTTTTACTAATGCATGACTTACTGGTCGATAGTTGGCAGTCTTCTCCATACTCCCACTTTTATGCAGTGAGATACTTAATTTGCTCTTTTACAGGAAGGATCACTCCTGTTCTAGTGAATGGTATAATAATTCAGCTGATGGTTATTTTAGTATTCTAGGATGTATCCCATAATATCAAATCAATTAGGTTCTTTGGTCACAAAAAATAACTAATATGTTGTTATATGTAAAAATATCATGAAAAGAAAGGGGGTAAATATTTTATCACCCCATTGTGTACAGGATGCCAGTGTTTATACAACACAATATGCCCTTACATGTTAAAAAATATGGTTTGATACAAACACCAAACAGAATGCATCCTAAGTTTGAAAAAATCCTATGTAAATAATATGTAAGTAAGGTTTAGTTGTGATTCTTGCCACAGTGGTGAAATATACAGTGTGTAGAATCAGCCATTATAAGATTCCTGTACATAGACATATCCTGTCACTGCTGCAAATGTTTAACCTCACCTGTGTAAATGTGCAAAACATTGTATTTACATGTTTGTAAAAATATATTCAAAGACATATTAATCACACCATGTCATGGTATGCAAGGATGGCTCTGTCACATGTAGATTTTAGGAAATATGTCAAAAGGCTACACCTTTTTGACAATGGTTACCTTTTTCACTGACACACCACCTAGCTGATACTGTTGGAACTGCAACTTTTCAGTTGGCTTACTGTGGGCTCCCTAACTTGCAAACTGTTAGCCTATATATATTCTTTTTTACAGATATATGTAGTCACCTGAAATCTTATATAAGCGATTTTGTGCCTCTTTTAAATACTATAAAATGATTTGAATGGAAACCCTCCTACGTGCTACTTACCATGGATGTCAAGACGATGGAGGCAGTAGGAGTGTTTTGTGAAACAATGTTGAGTCACCCCAGATTTTTGTGATTTTTTTTCTCTGTGGCATTTATTTTGGAACATAATTATTTTATGTTTCATACAAAGATGTACCTCCAGATACTCGGAACAGCCATGGGTACCAGGTTCGCTCCAAGTTTTACAAACTCTTATATGGGTAAATTTGAACAGGATTTCTTCTGGGCCCTTTCAGAGTAGTCTGTATCTATTTATTATTTGGTACACTTCTTTTTTCGCAGTTCAACATTTTGTGGATTATTTAAATGAGAACAATTATAATTTACAGTTTTCTCATCAGAGTGACTCCACTAGTGATTTTCTTGTCCTCTCTTTGACAGCAATGGGCTTAAATATTTCCACTAAAACATATATTAAAAAAATAAACATGAATAATTTTCTTCATCATGGTCATCACTGACCATGGGGTATATTTACTAAGCAGGAAGATTGCAGTGAAATTCGAATTTGGGGAAGTTGCCCATGGCAACCAATCAGATTTGAGTTCACATTCTCCAGAGTGTAAAATGAAACTGAGAGCTCAAATCTGATTGGTTGCCATGGGCAACTTCCCCAAATTCGAATTTCACTGCAATCTCCCTGCTTAGTAAATATACCCCCATGTGTCCAACATATTCTGAAGGGACAACTTTGTAGGATCAGATGAAATTGCTCATTTGAAAATGATTCTGACACAAGCCCGGGGGTTAGTAAATAGGTTTGGGGCACGTGGTTACCCCTGGAAACTTTTAGATTATGCATAAAAAGAGGTTTTAGAGTACTAGCATGTTTTCACCTAAAAAGGGTCAAAAGATCTAGATAGGTAGGAAGGAGAAAATTGGATGCCTTTTATCTCAAAATGTAATTGGAGGGCAGAAGATATCAAAAATATCCTAAACAACAACTTTAGAGTCTTAAAACAAGATCCTATATTAAAGGAAATATGAGAACTTGAATTTTAAATCCCTATCTGCATCAAGTTAGCTGAAACCTTTGGGAGGGTTAATTCAAATGTCCGGGAATTGTGGTTTTTCACCCAAAAGAACCAATTGATTGTTATAAATGTGGGAGAACAACATCTGTAACCTGTGGAGTGAATTAGGGAACTTAGAAGAAGTATAATTAACATAGTGCAGACACATTTTTTATCAAATAATTTTTTGATACACAATGTGTATCGAAAGGGATTGTCAAACACAAGAATAGAGGTTGTTAAAATATGAAATTATGTCAGAATGAATGCAATGGATTTTGCAGCAACAAACTCTCCATCATGATGGGTTAAATGAAACTTTAGAGTTAAATAGTTGGCTTATAATAATATATAGACGCGCCATTATGGTTTATCATATTTTAATGTTTAGACATGTTACTAAATACATTTTTTATTATGTTCATATATCTGTTAATATTACAAATAATTGTATTTAAAGACATTTTTTAATTCAGGGATGTAAATGTTAACAATTAACCGTTAGCTTGGAAAAGCATTACAGCTGCACACTAACTGCCTGAAAACTCTGGACATCCCAGAGTCATTGGACTATATGCTATATGCAAAGTCCCTGTCCAAGACGAAGTACGTCACAGATGAACCACTCTCACTCCCAGACTGACGATTTGTTGTGAATGAGTGTCGGAGATACTATAATCCATGGTGGAGAGATCAACGACTTATCACCCTCTTGGGAGCTCAAGGGATGCCCGTGAGCCTTGAGGCTGAGAATCAGCATTGCTAATTTGCCATTTGCTTATTCGTTGTGCCGATACATCAGATGAACTTGCCATATACAGCGGGACAAAATATTTTCAATATTTTTGAGGCGAAGAAGCCAGTTGTGGTTTATCAAGGGAACGAAAAAACAGGAGGAATTTTTACTGGTTGTCATTCGAAACAGTTGAAGTATCGCTAATTCTAAGCATACAGTAGTAGTAAAGGGCTGTCGATTGTAAACCATGACAGGCAATATAGTATGACCCTTACTCTGGTTCTGAATATTTGTCATCTATACACACACAGTGTTTTTGACTAATTGCATTCGGGTCCCACTAATTGATGGTGGGATTTCCCTGCGGACTGTGGTATGTGTAAAGAAGTCAGCTACTCAATATAGTCAGCATAGTGGGAATTTGAAGAGTGCATTGAAATTGATTTGAACTTTTTATTGATTATCTCTTTTATTATGTCTTTGAATAGAATTTTAGTCTATATAATAGATTTGTGATACATGTTATATTTCTTAAATACATTCTAAAACCAACGCTTGTATGTAGTCAAATCTGATATTTCCAGATGTTTCCTGCACTGGGTTAATTTGGTTTTTATGATTACCTTATTAAACATCAGCCCAGTTCCATAATTGCAATTGATAATTCCAAAATGTGATTGATAATTGTGCCCTAGCTCCAATTTTTTAATTAGAGTTTGGTGTTCTGCGACACCCAGTGCTGAAAAACATCAGACACTGATGAATGGAGAAATGAAGTCCTGTGCGAGTATGAAGGTAAGAAGTCCTGTGCTGAATGACAGGCAACCTCTTCTTATTTAGAATTACCACTCTAATGTGTGGGGCTGAATTAAACCTAGCAGTTGTATCACCAAATAATCAAGCTGAATTCTGCCAGTGGTCAGCAGAAAAGGATACAACTGATCATGATGTACGTTTTGCATTTAACTTTAAAAATTCCTCTAATTCATTCTTTATTTTTTTATTACAATATTGATTCGTTCTTTTGATGAATGTTGGTGGTGGTACATAAAAATAGTCACTATTATGCAATTAATTTACTAGCTAATGTTTTACTGTTTACTTATAATAAACTATTTCATTATTTGAATTTCTTACAATCAAATATAGTTTATCCAGGATTCTTTGAGAAAACAACTGTGAAACGCACGTCAGCATTCCCAGCCTCCTCTACATGTATCTATATTCATTTCTAGAATTTATTTTTGTATAAACAGCATATGACAGTGGTTTCCAAACTTTCTCAGTTTCAGGCACGCTTAGGGTCTTCATATTTTTTCAAGGCACCCCTAAGACAAAATAATTACCAAGCAGTCCCAAGTTTATGAGTCAAAACAGTGTAATAACTATTTAGGTAAAGACAGAAATACTTCAGGTTGACATCAATTCTTGTCTAGCTCCTATACAAGAAGTAAAATTGGGCTTCTAAGCAACGCTAACAACGTGCCACCACACTGGAAAAAACATTCTGTGACACACCAATGAAAGCATTCCTACACCCCAGGGAGCCTAGGCACACAGATTGGGAACCACTGGCATAAGATATTGATTAATACCATATATACCATTTAGACTTAGATAGAAGACACTTAAGAGAGGAGACACGCTATCTCACATAAGTGGTGAATGCCACAATACGAGGGCAACCAACACTACCAACAGGAATCCCTGCCTTACTCTCATTTTGGGTTGGTCCCTAGGTGAGAAAGCACCTTAGTTGCAATCAGAGGCATGTCTTTGCCAGCAATTAATTTAGATTCACATAGTCAGAGGACCAGATTCAGACTTACAACTTACAAGCGCAAAGTTATGAGCAAAGTAACATTACGGGCAAAACCATGTTGTATTGCAGGGGAGGTAAATTTCACCTGTTGTAAACAGCATTAGATTCAGAAGATGATGTTTCCTAGCCCAAGTGTATTAAAAGTGTACCAGTAACACTGGTCAGTATCTGTGTGCAAAATGCAAAAATAAAGTATTCTCCCTGCATGAACACACTGACATTCATTTTACCTCCCCTGCAATTGTACATTTTTTCCCAGGTGTAATTTTACACTCGTAAGTTCAAGTCTGAAATCTATACATTATTATGTAAAATAATACATACATACATACTATTTACAGACATGGACACAAGCAATCCTGTAATAGCATTAATCATTATGAATAAGAAAATAGGCATATAATGTAGAGCTATTTTCTCTATACACATTGCTATTAGCGACAGCTACTGCAGCTTTTCTGTGTAGATGCAAGTCTTTGCTACACACACTCTTTTTCTTTTGTGTATGTGTACTATAATGTCTGCCAGACAAAAGGAGATATGGCCCTATTCAGACAACAGGGCTAAATCCTGCCCTGGAGTTTATGGCTACCTGTCAGTTCCAATGACTTCTCTTTTAGATGTATTCAGTGCATGAGCAGACTGGCCTGCAGGGGGCCTCGCAGCAAGAAGGCTGCCAATCTGCTGGCAAGCTGCTTCTGTGGGAGCTGAATAACAGCAGTCTGCAGCTAGGACCTTCTGTTTTACATGCAGTCCGCGTAAGCAGGAGGCACATCGCAGTCCTGCTGATATGGCTGTTGTATAGCAGTTATTGCTTGAACACATTTTAGACACAGCACCTCTGTAATTTGTCTCGACATGATATCATCTTTTGTCTCAGCAAACGGAGCCTTTTATCCTCTGTGTACCTGACTTCTACAGTCACAGCTGTAAAGGACATTTACACAGAGGCGGTGTGTGTGTGTGTATTTTTATTTTTTATGAAATAAAGAAATATATAATAAATTGTCTGCTTTACTACAAAAATCTGATGGGAACACACAGCAACTGAAATATAATCAGTAGTCCCGATCCCATCTTCCGTACTGTATCTTTAACTATACATAATGAATAAAGCAGAGTTTAAAAATAATGACAGAACCTGCATTAGTGTACACAGGCTCTGAAGCTGCTCGGAATATAAAGCATTATTTAACAAACATAGTATTGAGACTTTCTGTATTAATAGGTTAAATCAGCTTTAGGTGTATAATGTGAGTTCTCAAATCAGTATAGATGATTTTTAAAAGTGCAATAATTACCATAGGCACTTTATTTACCTCTATACAACCATAAATGTACCGAAAACACAATGAACCAGATCCAGACTTGAACTTACAAGTGTAACATTACGCCTGGGCAAAACCATGCTGAATTGCAGGGGAGTTAAATTTAAACAGTATTAGAGTTGAGAGATAATGTTTCTTAGTCTAATAACAGTGTAACATTAACACATTAAACAGTATTAGAGCTGAGAGATAATGTTTCTTACTCTAATAACAGTGTAACAGTAACACTGGTCAGTATCTGTGTGCAAAATACAACAATAAAGTATTCTCCCTGCATGCAAACACTGACATTCATTTTACCCCCCCTGGTTTTACCCTGACGTAACTTTACGCTCATAAGTCTGGATCTGGTCCAATGAAAAAGGTAATTATCATTCAGTATGACTTATTTGTCAGCAACTTTATCAGTATACAGTATAGACTATAGGTTCTATTTAGAAGTAATATCTTTTAAAGTGTTAACTATGGCATCACCTTTCCAGTAGGGTCCCTTGATAAGCTGGAAGCGGAATGTCATCTTTACTAGTTTTAGAAGTTCCGTCGGTCTTCAGTCACAGGATGACGTGTGTACAGTGGCTGCTTTTTCATTTCTAAGTCCTGACAAGATCTGGCAGCTCACTGATGACAGTGCTGTAATGTGGTCTAATGACAGGTGATGTTATAGTAACACCACATTGGGGTGCTAAGGATCACGTTGGATATAGCCATTCTTCAGTATTGTAAGTTATTTTTTTTATTTATTACAACTTCTTGAATTTTAATGTATGTATTAGTAAATTTACCCCATATTGTATTATTGCATAAGTATACAAATATTCAAGAAAGCAGATGACACCATAGTTTTATAATGGCGTTTATTCAGAGACGCAATGGTAATACTAGCTATCTGTGCGGCTGATCCAGAGTTTCATTTACACCTTTTTTAAGTGCAAATGTAGACCTGATCAAAACCATGTTGCAATGAGAGGGNCGCATATGAATTTTCACTCTATTGCATGCAGAGAATTCATGCTGCTTTGGCACAAAGATCTCACAAACTGTATAGTTTTATGATTCATTTGTAAATTAGAGTTTGGCTTGAAAATTTCACTATTTAACATAATTCTGTTTCCACTGTTTATACTTGCCTTTCCTGCCATTCAGTGTTTGGTTTTAGCCAGGTCGAACTTTACACCTGTATTGACCTTACTCCCAAACTCTGGGTCAGCCTGTATGTGCGCTAGTTGCATGTGTGAGATTCTAGGTACATAACTTTGAATGTTTATCGTCATATATAAAGTTTACAATTTCTGTATGACATATTGTGATTTCAAAATATCTGTATGTTTTGCGTTAGTAAATAAAGTAGGCATTAACAGGCCTCCCAACTGCCCCAATGTCCCTCTCACCTCCCAGTTTGTCCCGCTAATGGGACAAACGTTGTTTTTAATTTTTAGTTAACATTTGCTGCGAGCCACGGCATCAAAAAGGGGCGGGGTTTGGGGGAGAAGGAAGCGGAGTCAGTGTGATGGGGCGGTGTCAGGCAGGACCGGGTGGGGATTATGTGTGCCGCACTCCGGCCTTTCTAAGTTGGGAGGTATGCATTAATGACTTACTTAAGAGTGGGTAAAACCATGATGAATTGCAGGGGGGGTAAAATGAATGTCAGTGTTTGCATGTAGGGAGAATACTATTGTTGCATGTTACTCACAGGTACTGACCAGCGTTACTGTTACACTGTTATTACACTTGCGCTAATGAAATTTAACTCCCTGCAATTCAACATGGTTTTGTCCACTCTTGAGTAAGTCATTAGTGCCTACAAATGTGAATCTGGTCCATAGTCTGAATCTGGTCAATAGTCATTGCCAGTTGATAAGATACTCCAAAGTAAAGTGCATTATTCATTGTGTTCCTGCAGAAGGGTTCACAATCCTGCCCCTGTCCATAAAGCATGGTTGCCAACTCTCCCTAAATATCAGGGACTCCCTGAAGTGTTTGCAAATCTCCCTGATGCTCAAAGTCATTTCAAAAGAATTTGAAGTATGATGACAGAATTCAGAAATTGTGCTTTATTTGTATAAAGAGGGCTTCTTCTATTTACAGGCTTCACAATAAATATTAAACGTGTTTGTTTACTGATAATATAGCAATCAATGAATACTGAAACTGCCATTTTTGTTTACCTGGCAGCGCTTAACATGCTCATGGGTGGAGCTATTCACAGCACACACCCTTTTTTGCATAGGGCACGCCCCTTTTGTCCAGAGACTTGCTAGCGCTGGCGCAATCTCCCTGATATTCATTTTTAAAACTTGCCAGCCCTGCCATAAAGTGCCTCTCAGAAGGGACATATAACATTAGAATAGTGTAGGTCATGTCCTCGTCATGCTGTAGCTTCTCTTAGATACACTGGTCACCACTGATGTCTGAATATCCCAAATCACCATTCATGATAATGTTGGTAAATTAAGTTTAAAAACAGATTTATAATGTGTATTGGCAGCGAAATAGCACTGAAACCCACAGTTTCACCAGTACAAGGAAAGGGTGATATTAAAACAAACTTATATTACGACATATTATTAGAACTTATATTAATTCATATTTATGTCAACATTGTATTTATAAGACATTGATTGATTTAGGATCAGTAAGAATAAATTGCAAAAAAATATCAATATATGACTTCTGGGATGAGTGAAAAATAGCTGGAGCAGGAAACAACTGCAGATCAATGACTCAAATTAAACAAAGTGGCAAAACTTACATTTTTACTTTTTCTCTTTCATTTATTCCAGAAAATGAAATAAAAAATCGAACTCATATATTTAGCTTAACTAGTAAATACCCTATGTAGCTGCGTAACTTAATTAACTTGGTTCCTGTTGCATTATACATAAAGTTCTGTGGTGGGATTCAAATAACTCAACAACAGGTTCTATGCCCAGTGGCTCTGCCCAAGCCCTGTTCTTAACCCACCCATACCATGCCCTTACTCCCCTTTTTCCATCGGCAGTCGGGACACAATTTGATTTTTCTTTAATAAAAACCCCAAAAACTCAGGCCTACCAGTTTGCCCATTAACCATTATAATTGCTGGAGTAGATCAAGAATACTGATCAATTACTCAGTTGGCACTCATTAGCAACCGGTTCCGAGAACCATTACTAACATTAGGAAGCGGTTCTATAGATCCGGTGAGAACCTGCTGAATCCCACCTTTGTTTCCTAAACTGTATTAGTTTGTCCAGAGTTAGAGAGGATCAACTGTATCATATTAATTCTGTCTAGGGACTGACTGGACTTGGAGCCTGCATTCCCAAGAGACCATTATTGCTACTGTTGCAAAATATTATGAAAGTAAATGCTAATTTAATTGACTCACCTGTTCCGTGTTTCCCCTATAATAGGACCTACCCTGATAATAAGCCCCATCGTATTTTACAGTAAACTGTCTAAAGTAAGCCTTCCCCCAAAATTAAGCCCTATCTAAATCACAATGAGGTTGTCAGCAGCACTTGGGAGAACAATGAGGTGTCATAATGTCAGCAGCACTTGGGGAAACAATGAGGTGACATAATGTCAGCAGCACTTGGGGGGACAATGAGGTGACATAATGTCAGCAGCACTTGGGGGAACAATGAGGTGACATAATGTCAGCAGCACTTGGGGGGACAATGAGGTGACATAATGTCAGCAGCACTTGGGGGAACAATGAGGTGACATAATGTCAGCAGTACTTGGGGGAACAATGAGGTGACATAATGTCAGCAGCACTTGGGGGAACAATGAGGTGACATAATGTCAGCAGCACTTGGGGGAACAATGAGGTGACATAATGTCAGCAGCACTTGGGGGGACAATGAGGTGTCATAATGTCAGCAGCACTTGGGGAAACAATGAGGTGACATAATGTCAGCAGCACTTGGGGAGACAATGAGGTGACATAATGTCAGCAGCACTTGGGGGAACAATGAGGTGACATAATGTCAGCAGCACTTGGGGGGAACAATGAGGTGCCATAATGTCAGCAGCACTTGGGGGGACAATGAGGTGCCATAATGTCAGCAGCACTTGGGGGGACAATGAGGTGACATAATGTCAGCAGCACTTGGGGGAACAATAAGGTGACATAATGTCAGCAGCACTTGGGGGAACAATGAGGTGTCATAATGTCAGCAGCACTTGGAGGGCCATGATTGGATTAAAAGCAGGTGAATAAAATAAGCCCTACCCCGAAAATAAGCCCTATGGTGTTTTTTTTGTCCTGAAAAAAAAATAAGACATTGTCTTATTATCGTGGAAACATGGTAGCTGGTGAAAAATTTCTATTCCTAATATCTAGGGCTGCAAGAATTGTCAACATCTTTATTCAATTAGAAAAATTATACTATTTTTTATAGTTTATTCCATTACTTTTTGAGGTCTTTGGATTTTTTGCATCTGTCACATACTGGAAAAATCTTTGCTTGCTTGATGTATACCTCCCAACCTCCTGATTCCAGCAGGACAGTCCCACTTTTGGGTGATATCCTACTTGCCTACCAGATTGTAGTGGCAGTGGCACGTTTTTGCAGTGGCATGTTTTTNCAGTGGCATGTTTTTGCAGTGGCATGTTTTTAGGTAAACTTTTAATAGAAGCTCAAATGTCACGCGATTGTGGTGAAAAAAAAGTGCCACACACTCCTGGCAGAGCAGGGCAACGTTCCATCTGGTTCAGGTAGCAGTAGGCATATCTACCCCTGTTTGGGCCCCTTTCTTTCCATCTATTTTCAGGGGGCATGCCATTGTTGCTTATACCTTTAGTTCTGCCTAGTCTATTGTTTTAAATATAAATTGTTTTAATTGTATACCTTTTTTTTTTTTATATAATAAATAGTTTTTATAAGTACATTGCCCACGCCTATTGTCGCCCAGCGGGGCCTTTAAGGCTTCCAAAGGTGGGAACATATACTTGCTTCATAAAGAGGATCCATTTGAAGAGCCTGTGGATGATTGATATGCTATATACCATGTGGGTTTAATGTGAGTACAACTGATCTTACATAAGGAACCCTTTAAACTATAGGATCTGCACCATATTTCCTTGTCTGTAATTGCATTGCCGGGGAGAGTGGATTGGCGAAGGAGGCTCCAGACACAAGGAAGCACCTTTCCATNGTTTATTAAGGAGGAGANACAAGCCGGTGAAACTGAAAGACAACCTTTATACGCTGACTAACAAGAATCCATTATGTGAGTACAACCTGATATTTAAAAGCATTGGCCATCTGCAGTGTGCACTATATGCTATAATTCTTTTTGAGGAGAACATCAGTGGATCCTGGTCCTGGTTCCTTGGAGTTATACGTACTCTATTGGACGTCTGACGGACATTTGATGGACATATCTGCTTTGATATAAATTTTAAATACTTGTGGTAGGGAATATATAGTTTGGCGCAGCCAGGGGTGGATCCCTATTGCCATTTTGTGTTTATTTGCTTGTTTTGGGTATTTAGGTGTTTACCCTTGGCTTTACCCTAGGTTGCTGCCTTCTTTGCGCATACCCCCAAGTTGTATTTTTTTGCTTGTGTGTTTACTATTCAGACTGAACCCAGGTAGATTATTCCTATAAATTGCCAATCAACAGCATATTAGCTGTGATTGGTTTTCTTTATTTACATAGCCAATACAACTCTTCAGTGGCTACCCGGGTTTGAAACACCCAAACTAGGTACACCCGGATCCGAGCCACAAAAAAATCTTCTTTTATCCCAGGAAAAAGATCTGGGTATTTCAAAAGGAGCTGTTCATGCTGGAAAGAAAACCTGGGAGGTTTAGGCAAACCGTCATTTAAATTTACCGGGTATTTCATGTCAGTGTGAATAGGGTATATAAAGGGAAAGCTACATCTTGGTAAAACCATGATGAATTTCAGGGTGGAGGAGAAGGAGTTAATTTATAGTATATATTAGAGTTGAGAAATTATGTTTCCTAGTCGAAGTCTAATTAACATTGTGACAGTAATGCTGGTCAGTATCTCTCAAAGTATTCTCTCCGAATGCAAATAAGAAGAAAAATACTTCCCCTGAAATTCATTATGGTTTTTCCCAAGTGTAACTTTCCTCTCTTATTTGGCAAGTCTAGACAAACTAACTGCGTTGGATACGTTTCAGATACCTTAGCAGGCATACCAGACATGCTGTACATCTTTATATTTGCACCCCAATGATGTGACTTGTGATTAGATTAGTAATATGTGCAAAACTATTTTTACATAATGCATGACAGTATTTTTACATAACATAATAATGGCATATTACCCAATGAAAACAGTCTTGAGTTATTAACACATGCAAAAGTCACAATTTCAACATAAAATGTAATTAAACACAAATACAAATTAAATTAAAATGAAATTAAGTTAAATTGAATAACATCTGTCCTTTTTTCCCTTGGGAACATCCAATAGGGAATATTTATTCCTACATTAGGCAAAATGGAAATGTCAATTAAGGAATGCAAATAAATGACCATGGTATAATATCATCACCACAATGATTATTTAAGTACTATTACTTGGAGGAAATAGAGATAAATAAACCCGGATAACTAGTGGCTAGTTACTGTGCAGTGAGGGAAATGCCACCATGTACAATGATCATTTATGTCCTAGGTGTTGATGTGTTCACTTATACAAACTTGTTGTAATTGGGGGTCCCTCTCTATAACTAGTAGTCCTTGCTGGTAGTAGCATTTTATGTTTTTTACTATAGCACTGATTTTGGTTCAAGGCATGAGATCTTGGGTGCTCAGTCGCATCTTAAAATGACATGGATTTACAAAGTAGGGCTGTCAATAGAGCAGTAATTCTATAAAGAGAATCTTCTTTGAAACAGCAAATGAATAAAAGCATATTGTAATATTAAATGTGCAGATTTTATGAGACCTTTCTATTTTTAACACATATTTGACAAGGGACTACATAGCATTTGATGTTTTATATTGCAGCACTTTCTTCTATTTGTACTTTATGTTCAGAAAATAGTTTGCTTGTAATTTGCCTGATGTTACCCAATACCTATTATGAATCATTGTTTATTAAAATATAATTTTACGCTGGAATCCTGAGAGTACCACTATTGTCAGACCTGTTCCTTTGCCTTTTATTTAATTTTTTTAAAATTATAATAAATAATGATTATTAACATTTATTAACACGCCACATAATTTCCACAGTGCTGTACATTGCGATAATACATGCATAGTATAGGCATACAGTGTAATAATACTAGAACAAACATGAAATCATATATAATAATGCCATAGTAATAATAATGCATATAATGTAATAGCAAATATGGAATATATACAAAATGCGGGTAAGAACTAAGAGGGTCGGGAAGTATATAATGTATTATACTTAAGAAAGACAGGCAAATTGAGATAGATAACAGGAGGGTGAGATCCCTGCTCTTGAGAGCTTACATGTCAAGGAATATATAGTCTATAGAACAACAGAATGCATAGGTGTAATCTGCACCTCTACTCAGCTGCTGATCCACTCCTCTCAGCTATAAAAAATGGGGACAGACCCACTAACCCCTCTAATACATATGATGATGAGATATGATTGTAGTTTTAATAGTACAATTACAGTCAGAGTTCCAATTGAAAGATAATCTGTGTGGCTCATGGTTTTAGGTATATATGTCCTTTAATTTTCTTTTCCCCTCCATGTTCCTATGTTCCTGATGGGCAGTGCTGTTCTGCCAGAATAGGTGCTGTCACTGCTCGCTGCACGATCGCTCCACGTGCAGTAGTTTCTCAATCCGTTCCACTTCACTGTATTCGTGACCCCTGCCCCTCCCCGGTAAAGGGTATAGGGCTGGTATAGTGGGGTTGTCAATTTCCAGGAACTTCAGTTGGTGGTTACTGATAGTTCCCTTTGCATGATGTTTTTTAATGAGCGCTTTATATTTTGTAAGTATACTGTCAGTGGTGTTTGCTTTCTGTCTCTCATAGGTGGTGTTGTCCTTTAGCTGTCTCATAGCCTCAGCTAAATGACAACACCACCTATGAGAGACTAAAAACAAACCCCACTGACAGTATACTTACAAAATATAAAGCGCTCATCATACAAAAGGAGCTATCAATAACCACCAATTGAAATTCCTGGAAATCGACAACCCCACTATACCAGTCCTATACTTGCTACTGAAGATTCACAAGAATCTAACACAGCCTCCAGTTAGACCTATTGTGGCAGGTATAGGATCAGTCACAGCAAAACTCTGAATTCGTTGAATACACTCTCCAACCACTGGTCAAGAACACTAGGTCATTCTTAAAGACACTTTATTGCCAATCAAACAAAATAGAAAATATGAAATGGAGTGATCAATGTTTCTTGGTGACAGCTGACATTACTTCACTGTATACAATCATCAGACACACAGATGGCATAGCAGGAGTGAGACAAGCTCTAGACCCCAACCAGATAACATTTAACAAATTAATTCTAGAGAGTTTATACTCAACAACAATTATTTCCACTTTAAAGGCCACTTCTATATACAGAAAACTGGCACGGCTATGGGGGCTAAATTTGCCCCCAGCTATGCTCATTTGTTCTTGGCAAATTGGGAGGACCATACCATATGGGCACCACACCTCAAATTGTGGACCAGATATACAGGCAATGTCTTATTTGTGTGGGAGGGCCCTGAAGCAGACCTAAGAGACTTTTGCATATACCTCAACAACAATAATAAGAACATCAAACTTTCGTTTGAGATAAGCCGAACTAAGGTAACTCTCTGGAACTCACAATTTACATTGAAGACCAGGTGGTTAAAATGAAGTACTATATGAAACCTAGAGACTCTAATTCTTTTATAAACACCAAAAGCTGCCACCACCACCTCTGGCTTCGAAATGTACCTTGCAACCAACATCAGAGGTTAAGAAGAAACTGTACCAAGGAAGAAGACTATCTGATACAAGTCAACAAATTTAAAGAGATGTTCCTAGAGAAATGATACAAAGAAGATACTTTAAACCAATAGTGCTAGTACAAAAAAAGAGAGAAGGGGCCTATTACAAAACAAAAGGGAGAAATTAGACAGGACAGAAGGAAACAAAAACATACAGATGGCCTTCATCACTCAGTACAGCCATCAATATAAAAAAGTTGAAAGCATCATAAACAAGCATTGGCATATTTTGCTGGAAGATCCCATCCTACAAACCATATTTCCAAAAAAACCTCAATTCATTTAGAAAAAGGCCCAAAATCTGGGTAATAAACTCACTTCAAGTGCCCATTACAGACCAAAAAAGAATCCAACCACCGTCCTATCAAAAGGGTTCTATAGGTGTGGAACCTGTTTGGTGTGTCGCACACACACAAAACAAATAAGTCAATTAGAAGAAATCAAATCCACCCAAACAGGGCAACAATTCAAAATCAATGAATTTATCACATTTAACAGTGAGAACGTAGTGTATCTNAAAGAATGTGAGTGCAGCTACCAATATATAGGGAGAGCAAGCAGGCCTTTAAAAACTAGACTGGTGCAGCACCTTAACAATATAAGAAAAGGGATATGATAAACATTCTCTGTCTGCCCATTTCAAAAAAATTCATAACTGCTCTACCTCCCACATCAGAACAATGTGTGGCATTGAAAAACAAAAACCCAAATGGAGAGCCACCAAACACACTGAACAACTAGCCCAAGGGGAGATGAGATGGATCTACAAAATGGACACTCATCCCCAAGGGCATCAATGCAGACTTCGAGGTAAAATGGTTTTTATAATCCCATTCACCATGGAAAACTGTGTTAAGATTTCCTTGTCCCTAGATAAAATGGCAGTGCCATACATAAAACTCAAGTTAGCGATCTTTATTGATTTTCACTTAGCACGTTGTGTTTGTTATATTCACCTGGTAACTTGCATTATCTGCATTTGTTATAATGGAGGTGATAAAATTTGTGAACTTTTTTCAATACATTGATTCCAATACAGAGAACTCTGCACACTGCAGCCAATAGGAGCATCTGTTTATTATAGTAGATGAACTCTGACCTTATGACATCATGCTCTCTGTATGTGCATAGCCTAGTTAAACCTGTAACATTGTCATCCTTGTAACCTTGAGAAAGATCGAATGTACGATTGAAACGCATTGGTCTACAATGTTGCAGCAAGTGACTAAGCTGAGAATCCAGTGAATCCACCGACCGGTGAACACTTCGCCATATATTTGATATGCATAAAGCCCAAGCGGCAATATCAATCATCCCACTGACGGACCGGGGGGTGTCACGAATACAGTGAAGTGGACACATCGAGAAACTACTGCACATG
Source organism: Platyplectrum ornatum (assembly GCA_016617825.1). Lineage (NCBI taxonomy): Eukaryota > Metazoa > Chordata > Amphibia > Anura > Limnodynastidae > Platyplectrum > Platyplectrum ornatum. The sequence continues at coordinate 16,296 of JABWIB010001016.1, forward strand.
GAGCGATCAAGCAACGAGCAGTGACAGCACCTATTCTGGCATATCAGCACTGCCCATCGACAACTCTGCGAACAAGGAGGTGAAAAGAAAGCCACACAGATTATCTTTCAATTGGAACTTCGCCTCTCCGTGTTGTTATACGCCGCCTCTCCTCTCTGTTATACGCCGCCTCTCCTCTCTGTTATACGCCGCCTCTCCTCTCTGTTATACGCCGCCTCTCCTCATTGTTATACGCCGCCTCTCCTCTCTGTTATACGCCACCTCTCCTCTCTGTTATACGCTGCCTATCCTCTCTGTTATACGCCGCCTCTCCTCACTGTTATACGCCGCCTCTCCTCTCTGCTATATGCTGCCTCTCCTCACTGTTATACGCCGCCTCTCCTCACTGCTATATGCTGCCTCTCCTCACTGTTATACGCCGCCTCTCCTCGCTGTTATACGCTGCCTCTCCTTGTTGTTATACGCCGCCTCTCCTCACTGTTATACGCTGCCT
>JABWIB010001016.1:34460-55101 GCA_016617825.1 Platyplectrum ornatum
AGGGGAGAGGAGAGAGAGACAGAGAAAGAAGAGAGGGGTGGGAGGGAGAGAGAAAAATGGAAACTTTTTGGTAACGAGGTATCAGAGGTAATTCAGTATTGCATTAACCTGAGGTGGTATTAGGGCCATTAGGTATTAGGGCCATTAGGGCCATCAAGTCATCTAGACATGAAGAGAAGCTTAAGTCTGCACTCACAAGTACTGATTTTAAGGTGCATACCATCTAATCACGGAACACAAGTAACATATCTGTACCATTAGCATTGCATTAGGAAGGTTAAAGACAACCATTTGGTATCATACAGCAATAAAGATCCAGCTGCCAGCAGATTTCTGCACATATACTAGGGTTTCTGACTCTCCTGAAATTTCTAGGAGACTCCCTGGGCTTAAGTCAGTGATTTACTGTAAATCACTTCTTCAAGCCCATATGTTACCCAGAAGCCAGAAAAAGAAAAGCTCCTTCATTAATAAAAATAAAAATAAAAAGTAGTTTACATCCCGAAACACTCTAGTTGGATGAAGGGAATTATGTAACATTGCTATGTAACAATGGCTGAAGTTCCGAAATGCAAGTTCACAAACGCAATGGTTAAAAAGTGTTGCACATATACCGTATGTGGTGTTAAATGTCAACCGGTGTTGTTTTTGCAGTCACTGCTGTAAAGAAGATTGTAGAGGGCTCTGTGAAGTACAGATCTGTGAGCAGTTTATGCGCCACCCTCTGTGGCAATGAATGCTTCCTTTCTTCTAAGCTCTTGCTGTTGAATTGAGGCACAAACAGCAGCCCAAAGCAGCATTCAGCATTCGTATGTAAAACTCCATTAAGTAGTGGACATGGTTATACAGCTGACGTCTAGACACAGGCTGAGCTTGCAGCAGTGCTGTGCATCTTAACGGTAACTTACATTTGCAGGTTGATTGGATGATTGATTTTCATGCAGGTAAGGGGGCACTGAGGAATAGTATAGGGGGCACCATTATAGTGGCAGTTGTCGGTGGTGAACCATGACGTTGAAAGGCTAAAGCTGTGCAAAACACAAAGCATCCTTTCTAAATTGTACACAGTAATACGTAAGTCAGCACGAAGGCTCTTCAAAGAAAGGAATCAATCCAAGTAACAGCAGATTTAAAGCCAGACTATATGGGAAGGTTAGAGAGAGTGTAAGTTGGGACCATACAAAGAAACTGCAGGTAAATATATGAGGGGTGATATGAGGAAGAGGTGTAGTAGAACACAAGGACACTAGAGGCTGGTAGGCAGTGTCGGACTGGCCCACCAGAGAACAGGAAAATCCTCCGGTGGGCCCCAAGACCTAGCACTATTTCTTTATAACTGAGGGCGGCCCCAAGAATGATTTCCTCTGGTGGGTCCAAGGTACCCCAGTCCAACACTGCTGGTGAAAAAAGCAGAAGACTTCACTCATAGAGTAGTTGATAAGTGGAGAAGCATATACCTAAGCATACAGTAATTACCATACTTCTATTATAAGCATACAGTAATTACTAAGTTAAGCACACAGTTACTACTGGACCTCTAAATTAGCACACAGTTACTATAGGAACATGCTACAACTGTATATACATACATAGCCCTAGTCTTTTGCAATATTAAATTGTTTTCTATAGTTTTAAGGAGATCTAATAGATAACTTACTGAATAAAGTAAATAGGTAAACTAGCTTTGTGGTTACAGGTAAATAAACACTAATTTTAACATTAAAAAGCAAGTCATCATTAACAACTGTGTCTGCTGTACGGATATTTACATCTATGTCATCATACTTGTATTACTTTAAATAGAAAGGAAGCTGCTTTGTAGGATTTGCACTTAGATAAAGCGAAGCATGGGGTTTATTTTACCGAATGAAACTGATAATTATGAAGTACCTACCTCAGTATGTAGAAGAAAACTTTCCCATATGATGAAGTTTCTATTCTCTTGTCAGCGAGATAACAAGTAGCTGTTGTCAATCTTCAATGTCCCGTCATTAAAGTCACTAATATTATTTAGTGTGGGAGAATTTATGCCGCTATAAGATAAGATAGAGAAGGCACAATCTCCCTTCTGTGTTTCGGAATTTGTCACACTGCTTTGCAAATTTATTATGTGGAGAGATTACTCATAAAAAATGCAAGGAAAAATAATAAATTATGGTCCATTTACCAAGATATAGGGATCTATGGAGAACTTTCTGTATATTTTTAATATTTAATCTATAATCCAATAAACACATACATCTCCATAAATTCCTATTACATTTCTGCCTTAAAGACAAACTTTAAACAGCAAAATAATAAATATCCAGGAAATATGCAAAGCTTCTTACGTGATGGCCTCACACATTATTTCACAAAGAATATTATATCTTTCATTCATGCAAGCATAATGCAACAATAAAGCCTAAATCCCATTGTGGTTCACAATACATCATAAATTATATCTATTTTAAAGAATTTAACAACTCATTTTATTTCCTTCTGTACTTATTGCTTAAGGAAATAACGCTATCGTTTTTTAACTTAAAAACGGACATCTCCAGAAATCTGATTCACCTGTGACTCTGCATTACCAGATCAACACACATGTTGACGCCTTATTTGACTAAATACATGAATATGACATGTTAAATAAGTGTATTTTTATCTATTACATAGTGTTGTCTACGTCATTCATATAAAATGCAAAATAACTTAAACATGATTTGGGAAAAATCCTGGGGCTGATCAAGTTATCAAGCTAATTATTGTTTCTCTGCATAAAAAGTAATTAAAGTTTATTTGCACTCCTCACATTGCAAGATGGTTTTGCTCAGGGGGTATATTTAATAAGCGGTAAGATTGCAGTGAGATTTAAAAGTGGGGATGTTGCCCATAGCAACCAATCAGATTCAAGCTCTCAGTTTCATTTTACACACTGGAGAATGTGAACTGAAATCTGATCCCCACTTTTAAATCTCACTGCAATCTACCCAGTTAGTAAATATACCCCAAGTTCCCAGTTTCATTTTAAACACTGGAGAATGTGAACTCGAATCTGAATTTAGGCCCAGGTCTACACGTTGCATAGCTCCCAACATTCAGAAGTTTGAATGAGGGACAAAGTAAGCCCCGTACTGGTTCTGCGCTGACCTCACCCACAAGTCTCTATAGCATACCTTGCAGCATTTTGTATGGGTAAAATGGGACAATTAAGATCTGCCCAACTCTGCCCATGTTCCACCCCTCTCAATCCCCAATACTTTTAAATAAAACAACAAAGATGCCAGTGCTGCCAGTTCTGGCCACTCAGGACAAAATAGAAGACGAGTGGGACGATTGCACTGCAGTCAGGACAGTTGAATCTCCCATAAATCTCTGCTCAAACCACGGTGACCATGCTGAACAGAGCAGCGTTTTATTTCTTCCCTCTAAGTTACATTATAACTTTACAGAGATTCAGTATTTGTGGACAGTAAGCAAAATAATAGATGAATTTTCTCAGCTACCATGCAAAAATAACATAAATATAACAACATAAATAAAATAAAGAAAATAAAAATAAAGAAAACTAAATAACAATAACATGGATTGGTCAGGAGCAGTCTTTCACCAGTTTTTACTGTTCAAACTCTGGAGCACCTCCCAAGAGTTCACAAAAACTTAAAACTGTCTAGTACCCTGAGCAAGATATCTCACCCCCTATATAACTACCTGCAAAAAGAAATCAGCTACTGGAGTTTCACTGAGTAAGAAAGTGGTTATAAGAGCTTTTGGTTTAACCCTGATATACAGTAGCAGGGTCGATAAAATGGTTCGTTCTGATATCACTTTGGTGTATTCCTTTAAGGATACAGGATTTTGTAAGATCTTTATACTGGTGTTTACTGTGACCCATGGTGATAGATTCACAATAACAAATATTTTACTTTGGGAGGCAAGTCCTTGTGGCACTCCCCCCCCCCCCCTACTCCCTTCCGCTCATGGCGCACCCACTAGCTGATGGAGTGCCTGTTACACTGAATTAATATAAACTATATAATATAATCTACTATAAAACAATATATATATATATATAGGAGTTTTTTAGGTCGCACTGATTACAAATTAGATCCCTGATGGCTAACCTGTGACACTCCAGATGCTGCCAAACTACAAGTCCCATCATACATTGCCAGGAGTTTGGAATGCTGAGCCTTTAGCACGAACTGGCAAAGCATGATGGGACTTGTAGTTCGATAACATCTGGAGTGTCACAGGTTAGCCATCTGGGAATTAGATGGTGCCACCCAGGTTAATCATTAGAACAAACAAAATCGGACACAAGATTGTGTCTTAAAAGAACCTTCCCTAAGGGTGCACACTTAGGGAAGGTTCTTTTAAGACACAATTTTGTGTCCGATTTTGTTTGTTCTACTATAATTTAAGATTTATAATATAATCTACTATAATATATTCTATAAACATATTGCTCTTTTGGATTTATCTTGACTGGTGGCAATAATACATAATACATTCCCCCTGCACATTCTGGATGTACTTTTCCTCTACTTGTGTGAAAGAACACCCAAATCTTTCTATTTGCTTCAGTCTGGCTACTGATCCATTTCAAGTCAAGGTGAGCTTAGTTATTCACAATAATGCTACCCCAGCATGACTCCCAGTCCTTTCTGAATCCCCAGAAACATCTAAGGATAAACTCTGCAGCTGAAGTTTTTTTTCATACAATCTATATCTCAGTCCCAAACTTGTGCCTAACTAGCTGTAACTTACATAGAACACATATATCTTAGCACACGTCAGTTCACACTATTTATTTATTACTTATTAGATTGCAGAGGGAGGTGTATTATGTGAGTGTGGTTGTGAGAGGTATGTGCTGATATGGTTAACCAGGGGCGGATTGGCCATACCCATAGGGGTATACAGGGAATATTCCCGGTAGGCCAGTGTTTTTGGAGGCCACTCTGCAGCCCATCTGTGATTATCAGAGTAATAGGTGGTCACTAAGATAATAAGTGGATAGAACAGAGGTCACTAGGATATTGTGTGTTGTGTTGAAGGCAGCTATACTGCTCACTGAATTGTGTGGTAGTCATTAGCATGCCATCTATGTTGTATTGGGGTAATTTCATTATTGTATTGTGAAATGTATTAGATTGTAACTCTTTTACATAACTGACTATACATAACCCATCTATGTAATATATGTACAGGGCACTTATTAAAGTTCTTTATTCAGTGCTAATCTTGATTACTATATGTAGCTCCGCCTATTGTTGGCCCCGCCCACACGTGGCTCTTGCAGTTTTTGTTACAGGCCCACTTTGAATTCCCAATCCGTCCCTGTGGTCAACTGATGGACACTCTTCCCGAGAAAAGAGCCAGGCCAGAGCAAAAAACATACCAAAACAACCAGTGTATATAGTGACCTACATTATTTCAGACATTTGATTATCATTTTATTTAACACTGGCACTAACCCTCTGGATCTTTACACGTTCCTATCTCTGCAACATAAAAATGGATCTAGACATTTAGGGGACGATTCAATCCCACATTGTGCGTTATTTTCCCCCTTACGCAAACAGGGAGAAAAACGTGCTCTTTTTAGCGCGCGGCTCAATGAGCCGCTTATAAAAATAGTCCCGTAATAGAGTACTTCTCTTCCCATAGAGATGAAGGGATGAAGAAACAGCAGCGGAGTCTGTTCTAAGTATATATATATATATATATATATATGCAAGTGTTTGTTGATGTAGTCCTACTGCATAATAATGGAAGAAGGGAAGCATCTGCCAACTACTGACCAGTGAGTCTTACATCAGTAGTAGGGAAACTAATAAAAACACTGTTAAAGGATAATATTTAAAATCGAGTAAGTTACAAAATCTCATTTGGCATGGATTCACTTGGGGAGATCATGCCAAAAATGTTATTAAATTTTTGGAGTGGGTAGTTGAAACATAAAGAGTGAGCTGTTGACATAGCTATAGATTTCAGTAGGTCTTTTGACACCATGTCTAAACACAGACTGTTACATTTTCTGGATAATTTGAAGCTGGAATTAAGTATAGTTGCATGGATAGAATCTTGGTGACAGGATAAGCAACAGAGATTTTAGATGAACGTAATAATTTCAGGGGATGGTGGGAATACCATTGGAGTTCCCCAGGGATCTGTACTTGGACATGTGCTATTTGATATATTCATTATGCCATCAGATGACACAAAGATATGTAAAATGGTAGACACATCATCACAAACCCCAGAGTCTATTACAGTCCATAGTGGACTATGATGTAGCAGAACACATTAAACCAGAATATACAACACAGACAGGTTGTGCATCCCAAGATGCACCCATATACCAGTTTTACATTACAGTGAATAACCCAATACCAATGTATGGAGAAATGTACACAGATGGGCAATAAACATAAGCATAGATGCACCAAATAGTACAGCCATATATATAAGTCAGTATAGGCAGAACAAAATGCAACCCAAGAGTTAAAAAGGAGCAAGTACTGATGAGCATATATATATTTACATCCCTATTCATTGCAGCATAAGAAAATGTTTGTAAATGTTTGTTTTAACTCTAATTTAGTTTCAGGCGTAGACACCTGGTATAAGGAAAGATATCTAGTAAAATTGATTTAAAACACGAAAACCTCTTTAGTGTGAAATCCAGCATTAAAGGAAGGACTGGCGCTGTTATACTGGAAGGGGCTTGTGTACTACTGTCCTTAAGCGACCTTGCTGATACACAACTTGATAGGATTTAAAGGAAAGTTTATATGATCAGCAGCAACAGCGTGTTGAAGTCACTTTCCTGCTGCCATTATTAGAAACAGCCTGGGTACGTCCAGTGTAAATCAAAGCCTAGAAGTGACAGTGCGACTACCATGCAACATTAAGGAACACTGTAGACCAATTTTTATTTATTTAGCATAATAACCTTTAATCTGTGGTTCTAGGTAGTTATATGAACAGTTTTAGCACCAAGCACCATTAGCAACAGATGCTTGTAAATGTATGTGATAAGAAATTATACAGTACATTACAGTTGCTGGATTTTTGGTTTCTCCCACCCGGGAGAAAGGCGGGCACCATGGGGGTTGGACAGACAGCGTGATACATGTATTTCACACCAAATTCCCTGTCCCCTGGACGCGAAAGCATAGAGTTTACTATGGGTGGACACGCTCTGCACTGAGGCAGTGATTTATATGAAATCACTGCTTCAGTTCAAGTCCTGAGAGGTTAGCCAACTCTCCTGGGATACCGGGAGAACTGCCCAAAAATTCAGGAGTCTCAAGAATATTTTATGTACAACTTATGTGCAACGTATCAATGCATCAGATATGGAAATATGGAACTGGCCACCCTTGATGCAAGTACATCCACACACATTACAGATCTTAGGCAATTTTTACTTAAATTTACACCTTGTAAATAATACTGCTTGTGGATTCTTATATCCCTAAAGCTACATTCTTCTTTTGGTGTCTAGAAGTCCTCTGCTTTAAGATAAAAACCTAAAATCCAATATAACTGGAGGCAGAGGAAAATGAATATATTGCAGTACTATAATATATGTTTGTGGATTAGTGAACACTAAACACATTTTCTATAGGTAACTTTACATACCTCCCAACATATACGGTCCGGGCCGGGGGACGGTCCGGCCGACTCCGCCCTGAGAAACACCTGACTCCGCCCAGCACCCCCTGACTCCTCCCCCTTCCCACCCAAGCTCTGCCCCTTTTTCATGCCACGATTCGCGGCATCATAGAAAAAACTAAGTTTGTCCCCTTAGCGGGACAAACTGGGAAGCGGGAGGGACAGCAGGACAGTCGCCCAAATGTGGGACAGCCTCCCAAAAGCGGGACGGTCCCCCAAAAGTTGGGAGGTATGTCTTTATATATATATATATATATATATATATATATATATTGAAAAGAATAGTCTATAGAACGTACAAATCAGTGTCAGCTGATCTATCCAGATGTTTTGCTACACAATCTGACTGCATCACAATCAGAAGTGAGGCCTTTAGGGCTCCATTTACTAATATTTCCCCTGCGTTCAGTATTTATGGCAGCCAGGGTGACATCCCCTCGATGCGAGCCTGGCTACACCATACGATTTATAAACACTTACCTTGCCAGCATAGTTCTCCGACGGTCTGTAGGATCATTGGCAGTCATGTTTCAGCGCACTACTGTGCATACGCCTGAACTAGTGGTGGAACTGCTGGAGACATTCGAGTCGCCTGCCCCTGCGACACTAGCCCTGAGGAGGACGAATCTTAAAGCAAGGAGATGGTTAAGGTTAAACTTTACAGCGGGGGTGGAGTCATGTGGCAGGGGTGGGGCTAAGCTGCCCATGATTCTGTTAAATAAACTGTCAGATTAAAACCGATGAGTTGACTGCTACGGCCCCCCTCTCCTCTGGGCCCTGTAGCAGTCATACCAATTTCACCCCCTCTTGTTACGTCTCTGGTAGTACCCTTCTGTTGCATNCATGGCACTTCCAAAACCAGAGCCCTATGTTATATTTAATACAAAATCACCAAGTAAATTGGGCTCGTACAAAAAGAAGGATTGTGTGTAAGGGTTTAGCCCAATCTCTATGGATTAAATGCACTCTTCACCCACCTTGCGTAGTGTGTTCCAATGTGTAACTACAATGTTCATACCATGACACAATACTCTTGCACAGAGTTCTTACGTGTTCAAGTAGCATGGTGTTTGTTAATTTAGATCTGGTCCCTTCTCAGTCGTATGGAAATAATCCTGTGCAGACTGGACGTAATCTGCTGCCATATTGTATGAATCTATTACTGCACCAACCATAGATATATTGTTTAGTGAGATTCCATATTTGTCACTTATTAATAATAGCACTTCTGATACAAATGCAGAAAGGATTCGAATGTATGAATACAACTGTCCTAGAGAAATGGTTAAAATGTGGAGTGATATATGAATTTATTGTACATTCGCAAGAAAAATATTACCTGTGATACACTCAGAATGGAACTTTCAAAACTGTATTTAAACAATACACTGCCTGCATTTACACTGCCTGCATTTTCCATTGGCTGTGCTACATTTATCTTCCATTTATATATAGTTAGAGGTATATATACTGTAGGTATGCATGAAATGGATTAAATGGAGCTAAATTGCTAAGGAAGAATTCCCCAGAGCAACACAGGCAACTGTAATCTGCTTTGCAGTGTAGTAAAACAGAACATAGAAGCCACATAGAGGAGATCACATATACACTTTTACATGCGATTTTTGCAACACAGTGAGCATAATCTCCATTCCATGTGTCACAACAGTAATTGCAAACGTTCTCCCTCCTTTCATGAGCGGCTCTGATACAAGCTGCGCTCTCAATCACAGAGGTGAGAATGGGAACTCACAATGTGGCAGTCCATATGATGTATTCACATTCATGTTCTGCTCCGGAAAAGAGATGCATATATTGTAGATAGTTTAAGCCAAGGAAACTTGCAGTCACTTTAATGTGCACACTTTGAACAGGAAAACACAAGGCTATTTCTATTTCGGTTGTCTTAGTTCTCTACATAATTGTGGCTCCCTGCCGTGGGCAACTGAAACCCACACAGTTTTCTAGTACAGGTCTCATGGGTAATGTGATTCACTCAAGGGTACAGAAGTAATGACGCAGCATATAAGAAGCCTGGTTCACATTTAGTTTGTCTCTGCCTCCAGAGTCTTATAGAAAAAGGCACAGACACTGAGAGCTCTCTGCAAGTAATCATCTATTCTACGACACAGCCCAAATAAATAGATTATGGAGTCACCGTACATAACAAAATCTCGTTGGCCTCTACACATTTTGTTCTGCATGCATTATGCAAAAGCATCGCTTTATGATTAATTAAAATCGTTATTATGGAAAGCAAAGAAGGAATAAAATAACCAGGAACACATTAAGAGAACAAAATTATTTATAACAATGAGATACATTGGTTATCATCTTATACTGTATTTATTGGATTAGTATTGAAATATAATCATTTTGGGTACAGTAAAAACACAACGCTACATAAAAGGCAGCAGTCACACATACACATTTCATGTGAGCCAGAAATATATTAGCTCCCTCCAATTAAATGTTGTTCCGGTAGGGATGATGATGGTGATAACAATGATAACTCTTATAATGTTTCCTTCTCCATAATAAACATCTTCCACACAGTGTACACTGGACCTCACCAAGTCCAAAGATGTGGAAGATTTAAATAAACAGGCTCTGGAGCGAGAGTTCCCAGTGTAGTGGAGTACTAGTTACCCACTAAAGAGTCAGTCAAATATCATTTCCTGTCATACAGATACATATCCACACATTTATATAGTCATTAGTTCTACATATATTTGCACTGACTGAGATACATTTCATTTAGACTCCAACACTATTTTATGAAAAATCTGTTATCCACCACTGGTTAAACTATGGCTGCTATCTCCATACAAGCTTGCTCAGTCACCAACGGTGGTACTAGTACACTACATTAAATGCATTAAATACATTAAAACACAGTATTCCAGGTCAGGCCATACCAATGCCCTATAGAGTGTAATTACTACTTATCACGTTCTGCTACTAATTCCTCTCCCTATGCAACCAAGCATCTGACTCGCCTTTCTCATAGCTTTGTTACATTGCCCAGCTACCTTTATATCACATGAAATGGTGACCCCTAAATCCCTTTCCTCTTCAGTGTTTTTTAATGTGACGCCATTAATGGTGTATTGAGCATTGGGGGTAAGTGCATGATTTTGCATTATTTGGCATTAAATAGCAGTTGTTACACTCCTGACCATTCCTCCAGTCTACCTAGATCATATACCACAGTGTCAAAATTCTTACTAAACTCTAGATAAGCTATGTCTACTGCTCACCCTTCATTTACTACTTCCATAACCCAGTCAATATTCAAATAAGCTCTAGGGAAGTCAGCTATATCTCCAGTGCCACCTATTTATTTGTAGCATTCCTCTAGTCCCACCAAACCACAAAGGAGCCTTTGAAACATGACTTGGAAATCAAGCCTAGTTATTAACTCCTCCATAAGGAAGAGGTGCCCTGGAGACAGATGTTTCGGGGTGCTTGTCCTTCATCAGTGCGGAGCAGGGAACTGGCTGGCTGGTTAGAGACCTTCAATGTAGTGGGGCAAGTAATTGCGATCTCTCTAAGAAAAAAATCCCCCCCCCCAACCTGAGTAACCAAGTGAAAAATTTCAAGATGAGGTCTCCAGTTTGGGAATATTCCATGCAATACACTGTTATAAATGTTTCATAGGTTTTTAGATGGTTTTGGATGTTTAGCTATGACTGAACACACAACATAGCAATCTATTCACTGCTGATGTATTAATACAAGGAGGAAACAACACATTACAAATGACACTGTTACATAATAAAGATGGTAGTGTTTGCAATTAAATTTACATCCCCTGCAATTCAACAAGGTCTGCCAACAACGTTATGCTCGTAAGTTCAATAGTACGTAATAGTACGTAAATCTAGATCTTGGTGAGAAGAGTCTTGATTTCATGGATAATGGAAGGTGGTGAGGTAAGTATTTTTGAATAGGATACTGACAATATTTAGGGTCTGATCTAGATAGAGATGTACACCTGATGGAGCAGCATTACTCTGCACATTTTTGCAATACAAAGGTGTACACACAATCCTGTACACACAATCCTTTACATGCAACAGCATGTAAAACCAAATCTTCAGTAAGGGCAACCTGAACATTTCCTGTGGGGTCACTACTAGTCTATCTAGTGAGTTTCAGCTCCATTTACTGGCAGTTGTTCCTGTGTGTTCTTGGATAACATCCTCGTTCCTTGTCCTGTGCGAGTGCAGTGTGTGAAAGGTTTCCATCTCTACCTTATGTTTCCCTTAGTGACAGGGAACCAAGGGGAGGGAAATGATTTCATATCTGAACTTACAAAAGGGAGAATCGAGAATATCACAAATATCTAATAACACCAGTACCACAAGTACCAAGAATACTACTGATATTACACTCTGCATACGCTATATGCTTAACACCAAGTGGTCATGTTTGTACCTCTGCACCCAATTTCACACCTCTTGAGAACCAGCCAGGGAGCTATCTCACAGAGCCCCTGCTATTAATTACCTCCTGTCAGAGAGCAACTACAAATCCCAGTCTAAGCGGTACAAAAATCTCTGAGTTCAGGGCAATATGAATAATAATAGCATTTCGCTCCCAGACTCGCAATGGAAACGCGTTTTTGCTTCCTTATTTAAGCTCTCACGCTCCATAGACCATGCAGAACGTCAGACTGCATAGGATCTGGCCGGCCCAATCTAAAATGTGTTGGAGACACTGCGGTAGTGTGGGCGATATATTCAACGTCTTTTGGGCCTGTCCTCTTTTGCGGTCGTTCTGGACTGATGTCTTCCATCTTGCATCTGTCGCTCTGCTGTCTCTCTCTTTTGTGCTGGGACAGATCCTGTTAGCTGATCCCCACGCTTGCGAGGGTGGAGGTCAAAATCACCTACTGCTACACTATGGAGACTTTGAATGTCCACTACTCCACCACTAGTAAGATTCCCCTCATGCTATGGTTCCGATGGGCGGTGTACCTTGCTGGGGTCTTTGGGCAGAACCCCTCCATATCCTCATCCCCTGCTATTTTACCTGACAACTCTCTCCCCTCATCACCAGACTATGCACATGACCTTAGCAGGACCCTCCAAGGTTTCTCGTCATCTCTGGCCTTTGACCTCTTCACATCTGATCTCTTTCAATAGTGCTGGGACTCCCCCACCCCTTTTTATGTTTCCTCCCCCTCCCTTTCATGGCGATCTCAATGGTTATTGTGCATAATGTTTATACTGCCTTTTAACCCTGCTATCACTACTTATACTGCCTTGCAGTCCCATCTGTGATGAGTTATTTTATGTGCCATTCTTTGTTCTCCCTACCATGCCCTTCCCCTATTTTTGATTCTGTACCCCCTTTACCCGAATTTTCAATAATAATAATCTGTTCAATATTTACAAAAGAAAAGAAATTAAAGGGCCACATTTAAAAAAAATGCTAAATATATAAGAGACCGTCACAAATCCCTTCACTGAGGAGGACGTATACACAGAACTCTCAAAGCTAAAAGTTGACAAATCCATGGGGACAGAAGGGATACATCCCAGAATACAAAAAAAAAACCTTAGAAGGGCACTGGCACAACCATAAACTAAATTATTTAACCAGTCACTAGCAACAGCAGAGATTCCAGAAGACTGGAAAAGGGAAATTGCTGTCCCTCTGCATAAAAGTGGAAGTAAGGAGATAGATACAAGATATGTAACAGGGTAGACACACCAGGAGGGGTGAAAACAATGGTGGATGATCTAGGTGGACTGCTCAATATACAATGAATAGTGTTGCATTACAAGATACTGAAGAAGAAAGGGATTTAGGGGACTTAAAGGTAGCTGGGCAATGTAACAAAGCAATGAGAAAGGCGAGTCAGATGCTTGGTTACATAGGGAGAGGAATTAGTAGCAGAAAGAGGGAAGTAGTAATGCCTCTCTATAGGGCACTGGTGCGGCCTCACCTGGAATACTGTGTTCAGTTCTGGTCATATCTCCAGAAGGACATAAATACATTAGAGAAAGTGCAAAGAAGAGCCACCAAAATGGTACATGGTATGACCAACAAAAACTATACAGAAAGACTAGAGAAACTAAATGTGTACAGCTTGGAGCAGAGAAGAGAGAGGGGTGATATGATAGCAGCTTTCACATATATCAACGATGTCAACAAATGGAGGAGGGGGGCATTTTTCACAGAAAGAGGTGTATAAACTGGAGGGTGGTAGGTTCAGAGTAAATGTGTGAAAGAATTACTACACTTTAAGGATAACTGATGAGTGCAATAGCCTCCTATCAGAAGTGGTGGAGGATAATGCAACAGAACAGTTTAAGCATGCTTGGAATAAATATAGGGGTATTTTATTAGTCATATTTGTTCTTCATAGAATACCATAGAATACTGTTAAAATTCACCGGAGTATTTTAGATTTTATGCAAAAAAAAGTTGGATAAAAACTATTTTATTATTTATATAACAAATAGTTGGTGGGCTTTTTATAACAACACCACACAATTTGCAATACTATTATCTTCAGCTAATCGGCAAATATTTCAACTACTGTTAGTGGAAGTGTTATGGCTGCTGTGGGGCCCCGAAGAAACCTGCGACCAGAGGATTGCAGCGTAGGACTGGGCTCAGCACTCCATGTATGCCAGCCAGCAGCTGAGAGTAGTTTTTATGCTGCCAAACTCCAACAGTTCTCTCCCTGAGGCTTGTCCCGCTGATATTTGTCAAAGCTGGAAAATGAAAAAAAAATCAGGAAGGGTGAGGGGCAAGTATAGGATTGCACATTGACCCATTCAATAAACTTTCCATGTGTGAAGTGTAATCTAGGATTGATCATACTACTATTAACCCTATTTATTCATGATGGCCATAAAACTCAGGTAATTGTTGGCAATTATATCAACATATCAGCTCTCCTTTTGCCTTCGGCACACACCAACATCTTAGTGTTTCTAATGGCCGGCCTTCAAAGACAGACTGGACAATATCAAACAACCAATTACCTTTTATACCTATGTCACCTTGGTTCACCTACCAATAACAAACACTCACTAATACCCCGTTCACACTGATGACCGTGGTAATTCAATATTTTACTACCAGGGTAGTTTGCTGAGGCTCTGAATTACCCTGGTCACTATCCCCGTTCACACTGCTGAATTACCATAGTAATTCACAACTACCCTGGTCAACACCACCCTCATCATGCAGTTCCACACTCATCATGCAGCCGTGATTGGCTGTAAAAAGTGATGTTACACAAATAAGTATGAAATAATAGAAATCAATCTAATAAAAACAAATGTAACAAAATAAAATTAAGACAAATAGGAAAGTAAAAATAAAAAAGTAAAACCTAATATGAAAAGTAAAAATGTATAAAAAATTATTAAAAATAAAAAAATTACAAAAATATAAAAAGCATTTAATAATATAACAATAATACAAAAAAACATATAAAAACATATGTAAAATTCATATATATACAAAATATATTTGAAAAAATAATAAAAAATTATTTAAAAAATAATAAAAAATTATTTAAAACAATAATAATAAATTATTACAAAATATTATAAATAATAATAAAAAATAATAAAAATATTTACAAAATTATAAAAAAAATAACACATTCACTTTTAGTTTTTCATAGTTTTTCTAATAATAAAAAATAATAAAAATATTTACAAAATTATTACAAAAAAATAACACATTTACTTTTTTTTTTATTTCATGGTACATAGGGGATATACAGTTGGTGTAACGGGATTACTGAGTACTAACGGGAGCTGTATCTCCTGAAGCACAACACTGATCAAGTTCTGTGTTGTGCTTCGGGAGACATAGCTCCCGTTAATACAGCAATCGCTACAGCACTGCAGACATCGCCCAGGTGAAAAGTCTGCAGGATTTCACCTGCTTGTGATTCTGCCCGGGTAAAATTACACGGGCAGGGTCCCTTCACGGGTCACGTCTAGTACAGGAGAAGAAGGAGATATATCACCAGCCCCGGCAGCTTATGTGAACAGGTGAGAGCGTATTTAGAGCCTGATACAGCTCGGCTGCATAAATCAATGTGTTCCATTTACTTTCTGGCCACTGGTTCCTTTCAGGTATTCTCAGGCAGAGTGATTGGTATTTCACAGGTGACATTTTCCAGACTCTTCTTTCAGGTGTTAAGTACTCTGGCTACAGGGGCAGCCTGGCGCGGGTGCCAGGGTGCCAAATGGAACCTGGCCTGGCAGCCTCATTGGTGGTTCAGGGCCGCACATGCTGATCTACTGATCGGCATGTGCGGCCATTATAAACAGTAATCAGCCTGGATCATTGGTGGTTCAGGGCTGCCACACAAGCCGATCTACTGACTGGCACGTGCGGTGTTAATAAACTAAATTGGACCACCCAGATCATTGGTGATTCAGGGCTGCATCGTATCTATCTATCTATCTATCTATCTATCTATCTTTCTATCTCATATCTATCTATCTATCTATCTATCCATCCATCTATCTCAGATCTATCTATCTATCTATCTATCTATCTATCTATCTATCTATCTATCTCATATCTATCCATCCATCTTTCTCAGATCTATCTATCTATCTATCTATCTATCTATCTATCTATCTATCTATCTATATATCTTTCCATCTATCTATCTATCTATCTATCTATCTATCTATCTATCTCTCCATTTATCTCAGATCTATTCACCTATTAAAGTTTTAATTTAAACACGTCTTATATGCAGGTAATGCAGTCCAGTTAAAGACCCTTTTTTTTACCAATTGGCAGGTGAATGACAGCATACAGGGGTATCCATATATAGCTTTTCCAACATACGGAAAATAGCTTTTCCTGCCTAGGAAAGATACAGACACTGCTTAATTACCATTAAAAAGCTCTTATCACCACACTACTGACTGGCACGTGCGGTGTTAATAAACTAAATTGGACCACCCAGATCATTGGTGGTTCAGGGCTGCATCGGTTGGCGGGATCCTATGTGTTCGCTTTAAGACCCGGCAGCCGGAAGTGACGCGTGCGCCCGTGACATCACTTCCGGGTGCTGGGTCTCGACGCTAACACATGAGACCCCGGCAGCTGATGCAGCCCTGAACCACCAATGATGTGGGCGGTCTGTAATAAAAAGTTTGTATATACATATACATGTACACATATGTATATGTGTATGTATGTATATACTGTATGTATATATTGCCTATTTGTATATTGTCACTCACTGACAGGCCCACCTCTTTTCAGAGGTATGGCTGTTGGATAAGTTTCATTTTTGGCTGTGTTATATTTCTGGCCAATGACTCCGCTGTCCTGAGACAAACGCACATCGGCAATATAATACACACAGGGCCACTAGATGTGTGAACATACCTTTGGGCTTTTGGGCTTGATAAGTCTTGTGGTCAGCTGCTGTATAAACCTTTAAAGGTTTCTGATATAGTTTTGCCTTGTTGCTGGCATTAAACCAGCCTTGGTTGATGTTGTGGCATCAGGCACTGAAGAAGACGGTGGATACAGTCGGTCCAAAATCACACAAAGGACCAGGAAAACAATGTGCAACATAAGTTTACTAGAGAGAGCTATTGAGATTTGCAATAATATTATTATCATTATTATTTATCAGATTTTTTTTCAAAGCAAAGTAAACAACATTTTATTTTAGGGCAATTTAAGGTAAAATATACTTTTTAAAACAAAAAATGGACATTTTTTTTTCAAATTACCAGGCAACTCTTCATCCAGGACATGTGACAGCTTGTGATGAGATTTGTGGATTGGGAAGCAGAACCAGGGTCTCCTGAAACAACGGCACCACCACCACGTGGATCTACACATTGGGAGAGAGACAGTTGGGTTTTATCTATCTATCTATCTATCTATCTATCTATCTATCTATCTATCTATCTATCTATATATATATATGTGTTACAAAACTCAGCAGCTCCTCATATGCCTCAAAGCGGATAGGTGCCACCTCTTGTACCTGCTGCATGTTGACGTTCAGAAAACCTTTTCCTGCCATTGGCCTCAGGGCATGAGGCAGGACCAATTGCTCACCTGCTGCCATAGGTGGTCATGGCAGATGGTACACCCTCTTAGTTCTGCCCATATAGACTGAGGCTCTGCCTACTATGCCCTATTATCTGCACAATTAATGTTTACGATTGTATGCATGCCATCCACGTGTAAACAGAGAGTCACCTTGTATACCCCTCCAAAATATAAAGCTCAAAAAAAAGCTTCTGCATTGCTATTTGATTCTCTCGCTCCAGTCCAGTAATCCATGTCTAGGTAAGCCTCCGCTAATCAAACATACATTTCCAGTTTTAATATCTTTCATATCTTAATCACCTTGTTCATCTTTTTTTCTGCTCCTGATAGAATTCTGCTGTTCTGTGACACCACGTCTGGCTAATCATATCCTTACTGAGTGAATAACACATTTCATTCTGCTTGGAGACACGTTTACAGGCACAGCTGGCAGAGCCAGTTAATTGCACTATGTGATGATTAGAGTGATGGTGAGCTTCTCTCAGAGGGGGGAACGTAGAAAGGGGATGTGGATAAAAGGTCACAATAAATGCTAGATAGAAAATGGTCTCTCATGCTAAGCTTGTAGTGCCAGGCTGCTGTCATCTTCAAACTGCTTAAAGGCAAAAGCTGCAATACCCTTCACTAAAGAAAAACATTCGAGTTGTTTTTTCGAAACTTTCAAAATCTGCTCTGTTTTCTTTCTCATTTGTTCCTGGGTTGCAAAGTGTAGTTTTCACTAAGGGATGCCACATAAACACGTCTAAAAATAAGGGACATGAAAATAAACTCGGCAAACTAAAGTGTGAGAAGTGCCAGGGATAGAAAAGTTTCTGAGTTTGTTATTGAAGTACCCCCAAAACCTAATCTAGTGTAGTCACTCTGAAATAACTAAGTCAGTGGCTAAGATTCCAGAGGCTACACTGAATAAACAATGGAATATAAAATAAAATAACAAAATGGAGATATTGCCCATAGCAACTGTTGCTATGGGCAACATCTTCACATTTCTTTTTCTGCAGTTTGGTTGATCTCGTCCTAGTGGTCAGGGTCATGGAAAATGTGCGTGCATATAACATCTCTTGCAGCAACACGCTAACGTATTCTCCTTGGGAAGTATATGCCATCAATCATTGGTGCATCGTCACTTGTTCTTGACTCAAGTCATCGGCAAATGCAATAACCAGTTGTGAGACCATCTTTCAGCTTACTCATCATTGTCAATGTCATCATCACTGATGTCAGAGGCATACAATGCAAAAGCATCCTCATCACTCCAAACTGAACATCATGAAAGGTGAATCGGAGAGGGGGGGTTACCGGCATTCTACCATATAGTAGCACTAAAGAGTTTCACATATAGGACCTGATCCAGAGTATTTACTTCATAGGATCTGTGCATGCAGTGTTTGTCCTATCCAGAGGTGCATTTTTCTTCAGTACCCTGTCTAGCATGTAAGAACAAAGGACACTTTGTCACCCCACAGCCTATGGTGTTTACAATGTATTTATGTTTTTAAATGATTACATTTGCAGCAATTTGCATATTGATTGCATAATTTTTTATGTTAATAAATGTATCAATTTCTTATACACATTATATAATTATATCACAACAGTGGTCGAGGTGGAAAGTTAAAAGTGGGAGTCAGAAATTTAGAAGTAACAGCATTTTTCAGCCCCGACTGACTCCCCAATCTTGTCCTTTTGCGTGGCGATTGGTATAATAATTATAAAAAAANAAATAAATCCTTGAAACCTACCAGTTTGGGACCTATTATTTATTGGGACAAACTGGTAGGCTGTGAGACAGCGGGAGTTATGGTATGAAAACTGTTTATGAATGGGAATTTTTAAATGGCTGTGTGGCTGTCTTAAGGGGCGTGCTCCCATTCTGAGCGCACCAAATACCAAATATCATCTGAAAAACAGGCATATGCGCAACTCTGGACCAGGCCCTCAGCTCCACTCTAATTTCCAAATTAAATATTACATTTGAAATGCCCCCTGTCTCATGTACGGCCGTCACTGTCAGAGTATAATTTTTGCAGTGTATTAAATCGATTGGACTATATATAATAATTATAATAATTATTTTATCTATTCTGTAGGTTTTCTACATGGTTGGATTATGTAAGTCTATACAATGTAAGATTTTGAAAACATCCATTATATGTATATATTTTTTTTTTCTAACAAGATGCAAATTTAAATTAAATTTAAACAAACCAATTAGATTCCAACTCATCCCTCAACTGTAATTTGTTCCGGAGAAATGCATTATAAGGTAAAATTAAATAAACCTGTTCATTACAGCAGCAGCAGGGTATCAGCTACAAGATGTGGTTGAGACGATCTGCTCTATATTCTGTCAGATACACGAGGATAGAGACTTGCTGTGCTTTACTGACCTGGAAAGTGCCTTGTCTATTCTTCCCATCTCTAATAGAAGTGTGCATTATTTTTCTGTTAAAAGAGCTCATTGCTAGGAGGATATCAGAGCTCGGCTGATTGTCAGGGTATCCAATTGTGGGGATAGCAGCGACCACCTGCTGGTAAGCTTAGACGTATGCCCTCTGTGCATTGATACCCTTGCTTTCAGGAAGCTCACCAAACTGAGTGTTATATCTTAGTTTCTGACAAATAAATGTCAACCAGGAAGAGACAGGGAGATCATTATTTTAAATAGCAATGTACAGTGTGAATCCCTGATACTACGTAGCAATTCAAGCTTAGTAATAGAACAATGTAATAAACACAGTATATCTGAATTGTATTTAATGGGTGTTCTGTAATGTATTTTAGATGTTTTCATCTATCTATCTATCTATCTATCTATCTATCTATCTATCTCATACTGTATCTATCTATCTATCTATCTATCTATCTATCTATCTATCTCATATCTATCTATCTATCT
>JABWIB010001016.1:71762-85458 GCA_016617825.1 Platyplectrum ornatum
GCTTTGCGCCCAATTCAGAGTTGCACTAATTGATGGAAAAACGCAAGTCTGCATAAGGCACACAGCGCAACCATGCGCAATCTGCGCGTGCGCTGCGCCCGAACTTTGGATCTGGTCCTCTGAGTTCACAGTGGAGATGTCTAAACCCAGTCCTATATTATTCCTTGAATAAATCAAATAAATACATTTGCTGAACAGCACTTGTAATGAGCACTTATTCCATATACACTAGGTTGAGGAGTAAACACTAATACCACTTATAATTAGTTAAATAGATATAGGGTTAGATTCAAGTTTATAATCACTTTTCATGGTAGACGTTTAGATTTTTAATTAGTACTTGAAGGTTGAGTAATAAGGGAACTTTACTTGAACTTGGCAGATGGATAGGTTAATAGAAGCTCATCAACAAGATGAATATACTGAAGAATTATAATGACATATAATAAGCTATCTAAACTAATTGAAACAAAGCGCAGCTTTAGTTGGCCATTAGGTGTATACTCCTTTATGTATCTCAAGCTAAATACAAAATCACAGAGGTCAGCAGAACACGTAATAAATGGGTAGCAGGGGACAGTGTACCGCTATTCTTTAATTTCCATCAATACCCACAGTAACATAGTTCTGTGAGTACCCTGTCAGTAAGTAGTGGAAAGGCACACTGAAATGCAAGCACAGGGCCCGATGCACACCCTGATTGTAAGCAAAAACATATTATGCTGTTAATTAATGAACCGTAATTGTGAAATACTGTACAAACCACATCTTACAAACGCTCCTCTGAATGTTATATATTAATCCATTATGTAAATAGTTAGTTCTAACCGATTGGTCCCACTGCTTGCCACCAGTTGTAACATGGTTATATGGATTATGGAGGACATTTTCTAAAGGGCCTGTTTTTGTGAGAGAAGTTTGATGTATCCATATGACATCAAACTAATAGGCAAGAAGCGATAATTCGCATGGGAAAGGCACCTCTATTTGAATCTGCGAGAATCAATCACGATGGATAGTAAATACTGGAACCTGTATGTAAAAACAAGAATACATGTGCGAGATTCAAGAAGATTTTTTTATGGAGGAATCTGAAAACAAGACCATTAGTAAATGCATCTTGGACGAAAATACATCACGCTAAAGGTGAGAATTCATTGTCACCCTCTAGTAGATTTCCCCCAATGAGTGTTAAGGTGCACTAGATTGTTTTCCGATATAGCTCCTAGACCTTGAGTATGATCAGAGGCTTCTTCTCCTCATTTCTTCATGTCTTGATTCAGCCACCATAAAATGAAAAAAAGACAAGAAAAAACAGCACCGATAGTGAAGTGAATCTCAGTCAGTTCGAACAACAATATACTAATCACTCACAATTTCTATTCTTGAGTCAGGCACATAACAAATCATTCCTCTAGAAGCAATGTTCACAAGGGGGCATCCATCACTGATTAAGTACTGATCGATCTTATTCCCTCCTCAGTATTTCAGAGAATAATATACAACCTTGTGCACCACCAGTGTGCCCAGCCCTCCAAATCTAGTGTCTAGTTATATGGACCCGACGGACAGTAAATAGATGAGGGCAGAGATACTCCAAACAGCCGGCTACTTCTATCGGCTATACCCCCCTATACCTACGGGTTTTCAGTGTCTTGACAAATAGTGAGCAGCTGACATGCAGACCACTGCAAACCCCCTATTTCTTTATTTTTTGGGATTTATATTAACTCACTGCCTCAGCACAAGTACCAGGAGATTTGCAGACTCTCCCGGGATACCGGGAGTCTCCCAGAATTATCTTTAGTTGCAGTCTTTGTGGGGCTTCCAAGTAAACAGCATTTATTAGTGTGTGTGACTTGGATCTGGGATCCAGAACTGTTTTTTTTTAGATGTTTGACTCCTATGCAGTCCTAGCTATGTGCACACCTGCAGAACATCATAGAGACACCTACCATGTCACAATGGCAGGAAGTATTGTACTAGGAATATGTGCTACTGCTGTAATCATGATCAGTGTCTCGTGACTGAAGTAGTTTCCAGACACATAGGTGTATAACAAATGTGAATATTGGATGCTGAGCTATGAACATTTAAGCCTATTTCAGCATAGAGGATCAGATCCAGACTTATGGACTGCAGGATGGGTTCAACCCATGACCTGAGTTCTGCTGGAAGCTGTCTAAGCTGAAATATAGACCCTGGCTTACTGCATCTCTGTTCTGGGTAAACCATATTTTGTATAGCAGTATGCAGCATTGGAAGTCTATAACTTGTTAGAACATAGAGACAGTATTTATGCAGAGCTATTGTTATTTTAGAAATGTTTTCTGCACATCCATGCTTTGTATTTCTCAGCTATTTTGTATAATTGATACAAAGAACCAAACTGCTATCCTGAAAACCCTCAGTGCAGCTGCATTATACAGTACATTTAGTGTAATCTAATTATGCAGTAAACTCTCTTTAAAAAGAAGTCTGAATGCGCTTTTCTTCACCACATACTTCTTGTACTTTAATTCAATACGTGATTAATAAAATATATATATTAAAAATCAAACAGAAAAAGCATTCAATATTGGCACTAAATTAGTCTCTACATATACTTTGCTGCAGATACTATGTGCGTCTTATAAATAAACATTATTATTATTATTATTATTATTATTATTATACTAGTACTAATAATAATAATGATGATGATAATAATAATAATAATAATAATAATAATACAAATAGTCTATGTAGCTGAAAGTTCTCATCATAGCTGACCAATTCTTAAGATATACTCCCATACATTTTGAAATACAAATAGCCTCTTGACATTTGGAAGAACAGGGTGAGGTAGTAGAGATTAAGGATGACCTGTTCATGGCAAGTATGATGGGGGGGGGGGGGGTTTGTGGGTAGGGGTAACAAAATTAAAGGAATAAATTAGTTGAAATGGATGAAAATACAAAGTCATTCCTCAGTCTCTCAACCATTGAATCAATGTCATATGGATGACTGATGCGACTAATGTGAATAATAAGAGAGAAATGATTAGAGATGAGTCATAGGGGACAAGCACTGGTGGCTGATGGCTTAGCAATGAATATGGGGTTAGCAGTGACTGATATAGGATTCTTAGTAGCAAGTTAGAAGTGGTGAATGATGAGCATCAATTGTTACGCAAACTGGGGGTTTCTCTAATTCATTTATATATATAGACCAATACCCGCATGACGTCTACACGTGAACACAAGAAACAATGCACCAGCATTCTGCTGTTAGACACTAGCCAACCTGATGTTCTCTTTGTAAAATAAAATGTATGATTAGAAGTTACACACATTTGCAAGCTCCCTACAACATTCAGGTCTTTTTTTTTTACAATAGGTTGCCCTGACTTTAAACAATGTCAGGTCATATATCATGTGTATTTTGAAATGAGAACTAACTCACCCAGAGGCAGCCTTTAAATCCTCCAGAATAGATTCTGTTGTTCATCACCACGGACAATTTCCAAACACTGTTACAGTGGCCATAGTGTTTGCTGAGAAAGTATCGTCTCATACAATCTAATGTTGTCTCATACAAATATGTAATACTGCTTTAGTTATTGCCTCCTGGGTTGTGTGATGAGCCTAAGTGTTCCCGGGATGCAGTCAATCACTCGTAGAAATCTGCCTTCTATTAATATTCTATTGATGCTATAGTGATATTCTATTAATATTCTATTGATGCTATATTGATGCTGTATTGATGTTCTATTGATATTCTATGAATTCTATATTGATATTCTATTAATGCTATATTGATATTCTATTGATATTGATTGATGTTCTATTGATATTCTATTAAGATTCTACTGATGTTTTATTGATGTTCTATTAATATTCTATTGATATTCTCCTGTTTGTATATTTCACTGACATGTATGAGGTTTATCTGCTGAAAATGTTTTTGCCTGAACAGTATTTGGTCGAATTTCCATAACTCCCCTAAGTATCAGCACCAGGACTGGCCACCTGGGTCCCTACAATGAAGATAATTAATGGACTTATGGTTTCCATTTTTATTTGACTTGGGAAAAGGTCAGCTGGAGGTCCCCGTCCTTTCTGCATCAATTTTGGGTGGACCCAGGAAGGAGACGGATCTGTGAACCGGGGAACAGGTAGGTACCCACCAACCAGCCCCACAGGTGGCAACATCACAGACAGATGGGGACACAGCAGTGGACTCTGACNGTGCTCACTACCATTCTGAAAAGCCCACTGCCCATTCCCGGTGCTGATAACCAACACTCATTGTTTAGAGAGGCATATCTATGTAACTAATATTTCTGCATCTGTTTGCAGATAAAATAGCAGTTCAGATTCTGGTTAATACTGTTTAATCAGCAGTGTGCAAGGTACATTTCTTTGTTACGTTTGGTTTTTCCATTGCATGAATGACTTTTCCATTGTGGTCAGCGATCTCAGATGAGAGGTGTAATTATGCTGTTGGGCAAAAAAATGGATATTGCCAAAAGTGGATCAGAAACAAGAACATTTGTACGCTATGGGTAAATGTGCAATAAACACCCTGGGTTATTATTTGCATTGAATGTGCAGCTGCAGTTTTGTGGCCACTATTACAGCTTATAGCAGTAATCAGCACAGAACACAGATGCCCAGCATGGAAATAAAGATAGGAGACGTAGGATCTGGCACATCTGGGGTTTTCATTGTTGTTGTTGATTTTGTGTCCTAAATGTCATATTTTGTTTATTTCAATTTGCACACAATAGATGCTGCTAGAATTACCTGAAAAGACAATGTAAGCTTCCTCCCATAGAGCAGAGTTCCTCAGGCTCATAAAGATTTTAACATTTAAAGTGGATGACATGGAATGAGGTAGGCTTAATCACCCTGATAATGTTTTTTCTATTAGTTGTTTTCAGTTCTGTCACACAGAACAAGTCATGGGTTTTTTTTAAATGTCTAATTAAGCAAATTTAAAAACACCATTTATCTCGAAAAGAATATTTAAAGAAAATGCTAAATAAACATTCTAAAAGCAAATTGTATTAACACTAATCACAGTAAAGGACGGTATGTCGAAGCACTGCAATCATCAATCTCTTTCTTGGCTACCCAGCAGGGGCAGATTGGCACTTTATATTCTGAGAGGTATATCCTGACTATCACATAGCAATGTAGCTGCATCAGTAGCCCTAAGTCTTATGCTGGTCATGCACCGGGCTGATACCAGGTGCAATAATGCAATACGCGCTCCTGCATTCGCATATATCATTGCTGAATCACCAGCTGGCAATTTCATGTACATTGTATGTGCATTTAGCACATTCGATGTATCACAGCGACGGATCTTACAGTGTATGGCCAGCATTACATGGTAGCAGTGCTAACTAAGTCCAGCCCTAGTTCTATCCAAGCCCCATTACTTTTGTAGCACTGGCCAGGACAAAATTAAAATTGTAATAAAAAATTAGATTAATTATTGTAGCGATAATAATGTAGTGAACACATCTTCTTAATGGTAAATAAACAATGTTACAGATTGCCCTGCATGGTGATTTTATACATCTTTGCACTGCATGGCCCGAAAAATGCTTTGGGAATTGCAAATGTTTAAAATGACATAATATGGTAAGGAGATTTCTATGTATATGCTTTTCACATGCTACTGACAAAAATGTGTTCATGTTAACTCCTAGCAATTTATGAGAGACAAAGAAAAGTAAATAGCCAGAGGTATTAATTCAGACTTCCTAATCAATTAGGAACCAATAACTAACATTTCCATAGTGAGTACCAATGCCATAATATAAAATCTTAATTTTTTTTTTAAGAGTTTATTTAGAACTAGACACATTAAATACAAACAATGTAAAACTGAAAATAATAAAAAACAATATTCCAAAACGTCCGTATATAAGGTAAATAAAACACATTCCCAAATCCAACAGTCAGCTGGAATGGGGCGAACGCTTAGTTTGGATTTTTATCAATATAAAGAAAAGAGAATGATAAAGAGAAGAGAAGAGAAAAAAGAAGAGGAAAAGGGGATTGAAAGTGGGGGGAAGAGAGGAAAGGAAATGAGGAAAAGGGAAGAAGGACAGGTGGCCAACTGTCCGAGGAGGGAAAAAGAAGGGAGAGGAAAGAAAGTAAGAAGAAAGAGAAGGGGGAAGGAAAGGGGAGGGAGGGGGAAGAGGGAAGGAAGGGAAAACTCAGCTTGATCATGTAAACCAGGGAGAGCATCGCCAAAGTGGGAAGCCCAAGGTGTCCACGTTTTACAAAAACACCTAGAGGAATTATGCATATGATTTTCTCTATTCCACGAAGCCTCAAAAGAATCAAGGGGGGGGGGGTCATCAGAGATGGGAGAGATAATCATCAGGTAAAGTACTGAGATGAGACCCTTAAGTGATCTCTGTATCCCGCATAAGGTTTCGAACTCCGTAAGACCACGGCGAGACAAAGTAGTACTAAATTAAAGTGGTCCCAGAGCTTGGAAAAGGAAGAAATGAGAGGAGATATGGTCATTCAGAATGATAAAATGCCTAACCACCCAAACCGAGAAGTTCGGAAAATTGGATCTACCGTAGGAAAAATGGAGCTACCGTAGATGGGAATAATTGGGCTTTGGAGAGATGACAGGGTGAGTAGCTGAATTAGCAGGACAATGTCTCTTTTCCTGCCATAATAAGGTTGAGCAAGAGGGGATACCCAATCCAGAAGCTTCAATGACGGGCCATAACCAGGACATAGAAGGAGAGTTCCAAAGGACAGTGATACCGCCGTTGATCTGGGAGACCCAGCCCACGATCTCTAATGGAGTGGCACATGACTTTCAACCGAACCCGGGGGCGACGTCAGCACCAAACAAAACGGGATATAAAGAATTGTAAGGATTTAAAGATGCACAGTGGCACTCGGACAGAGAGCACCTGAAAAAGATACAAGAGGTGGCGTAAAATCCAGGAGATGAACAACAGTTTCCAGCAGTCAAGGTCTGAGAGTGTCTGAGCAATGAGGGGTGGATAATTGGCTGTATACAAACGGTAGTACGTCTTGGTAAGAGAAATCCCTAATGTAATCCCCAATGTAATCTTGGTCCGATGCCACTGAAAAGGAAACATAGTGGATAGGGATGACATAATGGACAGGGTAAGTTAAAATTCAAGTCCTCGGTCTTATGTGGATTTATCTTATATAGAGATATAGAGGGCTTTAGGTATACAGATCCAGCAACAGAGTCGGGATGGAAATTAGCGGTTCAGTATTAGACAGAAGGACATCATCTGCATACAGGGCTATCCTGCAGTCCTGAGCATCATCCAAAACTCCGCTAATCAATGCATTCTTTTCTTGAATTCAGATTGCCAGAGGATCAATTACTAATGCAAAGATCAGCAGGAAAAGTGGGCACCCCTGACGAGTGTCATTACTGATAGTAAAAGGAGTGGACAGACATCCATTAATGGAGATTAATGCCATAAGGAAGCGGTATAAGGCCAAGACCCCCTGCAAGAAAATACCACGCAGTACCCCTTGCATGAAAGCCCAAGACACTCTATGGCTGTGTATTGTCCAAGGCTTGGCAGCCTAAGATAAATCCTGTCTAATCAGAGTGGATCAAAGTAGGAAGTATAGGGTTGAGGCCTAGGGCAAGAATATTTGCAAAAATTCGAAGATCCACGTTTAACAACAAACAATCCTGGAACTCTTAACCCCATACGGTTATGAAGAAATTATTTGGCACCTTATCGTACATGTTTCTACATTTCTATTTGAGCAGTATATACTAGTCTTGCATAATGTTACTAGCAAGACTCTCTTCTCAGCCTGTCCTGTCCTCCCATATCAGAAATATTGTGTTTTGGTTAACACCTAGAACATCTAGTTGTACATTATGGACCAGATCCAGGTTGGGGCGAACAGGACCTGGTAAGTGGGAGAAGACAGTGAACTCCATATGACCCTACACCAATCCCCTAAACCCTTCCACTAATGTAAAATTTAAATATATCCCCCATCCAACTAGCATAATTTAGATGGGCAAAGAACAGCCCAGCAGAATGGATCACCTAGTACAAACCATCATTCTATACGCATGAGGCTCCCAGGAAATTTACCCATTCCAGTGCAATGTTACTAACACATACACAAAAAGCTAACACAAAATGAAGAACAATTGCCATCTCCTATTACACTTAGGAAAAGAAAGGGATTAAAGCTTTGGGCCCATGGGTAATTAAACTCCCTGAACAGGGATTATCCACATCAACGCCACTCTCCTGAATCCTTCCTGGAATGGTCAGGGAATTCAGCACCCTCCCTTACTTGGCGGTCCTTTGTTTTCCTTATTGTGTTATAGTTAACTTGTTCAGGGGGAAAGCAGGTCCCCTTTGTTATTGTTGTACACGTTGACGCAGTTTTTAAGTGCGGTATCTTGGAGCATCTGGTGAAGTTTTGGCCTAAATTTACTAAACTGGGAGACTACAGGGAGATTGAAAAGCGGGGAAGTTGCCTATAGCAACCAATCAGATTCCAGTTCACATTCTCCAGTATGTAAAATGAAACTTAGGTAGTTTCATTGAGTATGGTTAGGGCTGGTCTGGAGGTGGGACTTTTGTGTCCCGATTCCTGACAAATATTGGGAGATACGGATGTGGTGCCTATTATGTCCCAAGTTGCCAGTTATGTATTTTTATTTATTATTATTATTATTATTATTACTATTATTAAATATTTCTTAAAAATAATTACTCAATGATAATTACACATGGAGTCTTTTAAACTTGCTACTTTGCATCTAAGCGCATGTTTATGTGTATGATGTATGCATGTTGTATCTTTACTTGCGTCCTGTAATCACCTTTGTGTTGATAACCAGGGAAAGTACCACAAGTAATGACCTCATTTAGCCTTTTCTATTAATAATATGCTCTTATATAACTACACAAAGCACAATGGTTCTCTTCTATTGATAGAACATATATACATCACAGCTTTTGGACTTAAAGACTGCCAACACGTGTCCTGTTTGCATTTCCTGATACATGTGTAATCCATTGCCTGAATTCCCTTCTCAAAATCACATTTATAAAAAATAATCTTAGTAAATCTGGGTAGAACAATCTTCATCCTTTAATCTGAGTTAAATCAGCTATCTAGGAAAACCAAGCCAAGCTGTGAATGACAGATCTAAATAAATCCATAATCTGAGGTACATTCATCTTCCACATGCTAAAGCATTTCCCATAATGCCTTTCACCTAGTAGTAGAATTTATGTTATAACCCATAGATAAAATATGCCTGCTGTCATTATCTTCCATGTATATATTTGAAGTATTTTAGAGTTGTGTAAATATGGAAATCGTGGAGCCGATGCGACTACTTGGTTTTTCCTTCTATGTGCTGCGTTTCATTTTCTGTCACTATGATTCTGTTTCTTGTAATAACAGAGATAAATGTAAAATATTTTCCATTTCTAACTATAACCTTCATTTTACGGCTTCCAGATAACTTCATTGCCTTCCCCTCTCTGATATATATTGTCCAAAAGCGTCTCACAGTCAATGGATGGTAAAGTAAAACAAGTAAGCAATATTAAAGCACACCTAATACATATACTCCAGAAATAGCAGGAGATATCCCTAACTCCCTGAGGACCCTGGCAGTCTCCATGGTACTGAGTTAGAGATGTTATTAGTGCCACCCCCTGTGTCCTATTTTTATGCATTTTGCATATGGATGTGACTATTATTATAGATGACAAAATGATAAGTGATATCTAGCTGTGACAACATGACTCAGTACCGCAATGTGGGAGATACTATGGTCTCTTGTGATTCTATCTGATGCTTTTCTTGTACTCTAGGTTGCACCTCATCATGCCTAGATTGTCTCTAGACAATATACTCTATAGGCGGATGTAGACTCATACATTTGGTTGTTTAGTGGACTGCATAGGTGGCTCAGCGAGTAACACTGATGCCTCACAGTGCCACTGGTACATTTGATTCCAGGACAGGACCTTATATGTGTTGAGTTGTATGTTCTTCCCGTGTCTGCGTCTCCCTCCCATGCCCCATAAATAAATTGTTCCTATTCTATGTATATGTGTAATTTCTCTTATGTATCAATCTTGATCTCTGTAAGCTTGCGAGCAGGGATCCTCTTCCCCACTCATTCTGTCTCTCCCTATTTCCCATTGTACAGTGGTGCAGACACTTTTTTATGCCTAATATATAAGCAGTAATAATATTAATACCATAAGGCTTACTCATACCTCCCAACATTTCCCAGGTACACACCGGGACAAACAGCCCGCCCTGACTACATCTAAGCTCCGCCCTGACTACGCCTAAGCTCCGCCCTGACTACGCCTAAGACCCGACCTTTCCTGCCGCGAACGCTGCTAATTCTAACTTCTTATTTGCTTATTAATTAATAAGGAGGAATGAACATGAAGGACATGAAAACTCCTAACGAAATCTACCCCATACCCACGGCCACAAACATAGTGGGGAGCCACACACCATTCCCAGGTTCCATAACAGTGCACTTCATGCACGGGACTGGTTAGCCGGTGCCGGCTCCTGATTGGCTGTAAGCTGCAAGAACATAAGCTCCTACGTTTTAATGAAATCACATAAAATACATTATTTTACACCAGTTTATCCATTTAGAATCGGGACAGTTGGGTATGGGCTTACTTATTAATGCAATACCAGTATGCACAGCATGTTTTGGTTGCAGGCATATAAGAAGGAAAGAGAAAAGAACTGGGTATGAGAACCAGAAGAAGGTTTCAGGAACTGAACTATAAAGAACTTGTACCATTACCATGGATTTGCACATAGCACTGAGAATGTGCAGTGTCGGAAATCATCCACAGTCTGATTTAAACATACAGAAATCTCGGAAGTCTGGATGATCCTTTTTTCACAGGGAACTAGTATGCTATTGCATTAAAGAAATACTGTGAAGTCGCCAAACACAAGTGCATAAACACTTTTAGCAAGTTCTTTAATAAATGTCCCATAAACATTGTTAGAAATATATTTCATGTGAATGCATTTAATACAATGTATTCCTATGATGTGTGGGTATTGTGTATCTTCCAATCTGCTGTCCTTAACATGCTTTATTTCAAGACAAGACTAGGGACATTTATTGTATCCTAAGTAATTATAATTCAAAGACATGGTACTCAAGGGCACCTTCTAATTAAAGGAATATCTTCCTTTGACATAATGATATGTACCTCCTATGGATTAATTAGTAATGCAAACATATGCAACTACAGGACACACATTGTTAATTAGCACTTTTTCACTAAACACATTGTCATTTGCTTTCTGTTGTTCGCTCGTATACTCATAGAAGATGCCAGACCTCAGATTTCTCTTTCTCTTTAAGAAACCCCTTTTTTATGGAAGGATTTTTGCAGGGATTGGGGGGTAGAAGGAAGTCAGGTACTGATGGGGGAAATTGGCATAATCATATAGAAGCTCACATCTTACATGATGATTGATATTGTAAGGCAATAATCCTATTAAAGAAAGTCAAAATAGTGCAAACCTGAGGAACATGTAGAAGGAGAAAGAGATAGAGTGCGTTAAAATACGAGGGATGACGTTAGTAATGACAATGATGTAACCTTAGAAAGGCTATGGTTGATGTACCAAGCCATTGATACCTGTAAAGGGCTGTTTCAGATAACTCCAGAAGATAGAGTAGGAGAGTGCATAAACCTCCTTTTAATGTTCTTTCCAGAATTTCATTCTAGAGTCGTAACTAAACATCTTAATAAAAGCAATGATAAAGGTTATTTACAGAAAGACATTTAAAAGAGCTATATGGTCTCCAACGTCTACCTGTTTCCCATGTTTGGGCTTCTTACTGACCTTTCAGTCAGCATGTGTATCTCTCTTCTAGTCCATAGATTACTTCACATACATCATTAATAGTAGGACTACGTCCTGATTTCTCCACCAACTTCAACAAAAAATCAATAGCACCAACATTTCATAGAGGTCTGTCTTCCAAAAAGCACAGTATAAAATGATTATGGTATTTAACCTTGTTTAATAAATAGTCTTTAAATCACATAAATTATTTATAAACATATAAATATAAACTATGTATACAATATATATAATGTATATGTAACTCCAGTGGCCCATCTGGAATTTGCCAGAAGTGCCAAATGGCCAGTCCGGCCCTGAGTCTGCCATTCTGCCCTATATGCTACAAACACCTCAACTGGCACTCTGCCCTATCTGCTATATAAACCTCATCAGCCACTCTGCTCTATCTGCTACAGAAACCCCAACTGCCGCTCTGCCCTATATGCTACAGATACCTCAACTACCACTCTGCCCTATCTGCTACAGACGCCTCAACTGTCACTCTGCACTATCTGCTACAGACACCTCAGCTGTCACTCTGCCCTTTCTGCTGCAGACGCCTCAACTGTCACTCTGTCCTATCTGCTACAGACACCTCAACTGCCACTCTGCCGTATCTTCTGCTGTATACCACAACTGTCACTCTGCCCTTTCTGCTACAGTCACCTCAACTGTCACTCTGCCCTATCTGCTGCAGATGCCTCAACTGTCACTCTGCCCTATCTTCTACAGTCACCTCAACTGTCCCTCTGCCCCATCTGCTGCAGATGCCTCAACTGTCACTCTGCCCTATGT
The DNA here is from genome assembly GCA_016617825.1 of Platyplectrum ornatum. Taxonomy (NCBI): domain Eukaryota; kingdom Metazoa; phylum Chordata; class Amphibia; order Anura; family Limnodynastidae; genus Platyplectrum; species Platyplectrum ornatum. The sequence goes on from JABWIB010001016.1 coordinate 84,464, forward strand.
GCTGCAGACACCTCAACTGCCACTCTGTCCTATATGCTACAGATAACTCAACTGCCATACTGCCCTATCTGTTCCCAGACACATCAACTGCCCCTCTGCCCTATATGCTACAGACACCTCAACTGCCACTCTGCCCTATATGCTACAGACACCTCAACTGCCACTCTGCCCTATATGCTACAGACACCTCATCTGCCCCTCTGCCCTATATGCTACAGACACCTCAACTGCCACTCTGCCGTATCTTCTGCTGTATACCACAACTGTCACACTGTCCTACCTGCTACAGGCACTTCAACTGCCACTCTGGCCAACCTGCTGCTCAATACCTCAACTGCAACGTTGCTCTATCTGCTACAGAAACCCCAAATGCTACTCTGCCCTATCTGCACCCAGACACCTCAACTGCAACTCTGGCCTATCTGCACCCAGACACCTCAACTGACACTCTACCGTATCTGCTACAGACACCTCAACTGTCACTCTGCCCTATCTGCTACAGACACCTCAACTGCCACTCTGCCCTATCTGCTCCCAGACACCTCAACTGCCACTCTGCCCTATCTGCTACACACACCTCAACTGCCACTCTGCCCTATCTGCTACACACACCTCAACTGCCACTCTGCCCTATCTGCTACAGACACCTGTAGCAGGTGTCTCTTTTCTTCTAGCTGGCAGCCAGTCAGTGAATGGCTGTCAGCACACTTATTGGTGGATGGCTTAAGCTTTCCAGCAGCACTTTGTAGCAGCCCATCACTCCAGTGGCCCATCTGGCATTTGCCAGAAGTGCCAGATGGCCAGTCTGCCCCTACCTCATCCATGAAATCCCATTCAGAATGTAAGACACCACATAGTGACTGACGTGGAGGAGCTGTAGAATGCAGCATTGAGATGCTCCACCTCTGGATCCTTTGTGGTTATATAGTGTACCGTATTGTTTCTGTATTTCCGTTAACACTGTAAAGCACAAAATACATAAAATTATTACTTTC
>JABWIB010001017.1:7503-23579 GCA_016617825.1 Platyplectrum ornatum
GTCTCGGGATCTCCCCCTCTCCCTGTCCGATAATCCCTATTCTCCAAAATCCGGCTTTTCTTCCCGGNTGTCACTCTTTGGCATTCTCCCTATGGGCATGTCAGGGAATCTCTACCCTGAATGACATTACTTCCACTTCCATATTTCCTCAATTTTCCACACTCCAAGAGAAATGTAACATCCCCCCGCTCCCGGTTCTATCAATATCTCCAATTACGACACTTTCACTCTTCTACTCATCCTGTGACGCTTCATCACAAACTCACAGATTTCAAAACTCTTCGTTGAAGACAGCGTTCAGTTAAAGGTCTTATTTCTTATTTCAGCCATTTATTTGATGCTAGCCCCTGACCCATCAGAGGACCCGGTTTTATATTCTTTTGAATGTTCGTGGAACCAAGACTTTGGACATGAGTTGGATTCCAGGGAGTGGGAGGATGTTCGATTGCAGATGGCCTCTACGTCCAGGACAGATAAAAGCCACTAGGCCCATCCAGTTTACTCTCATGTTTATTGTTGTGGAGTGATGTGGACATAACTGAAGACTTCTGCTAACCTTCATAGCAATGGACAGAATATCGCTCAAAGGTCAAAATCTATGTGCACGCAGGATCCGTGCTAATCAGAAACATGCAGAAAAATGCAGCTCTGAATGGCACGCAAATGCAGGGAAATGCAGCTGCAGAAGCTCTGGCATCTATAGACAGAGCCTGTGNGNTGTGCATGCGCAGATCGGCAAACATCAGCGACTCAGTCGCAACAATGAATCAAGTCCATGGTGTAAGTTAAACCTTAATTAACAGAGCTAATGCCTAGAAAAACCTTATATTTAAATGAGAAAAGGGTGGAGAACGTCCCTTTTCTAATTTATATAATGCAGATGATTAAGCATGAGGATGCAGACTTTGCGGCCGCATTTGCGGAATTGCGAATGTGTAGAACAGCATTTTGCTGCGCATCCTCAAGGGATATATTAGCATGCGCAGCTCTGAATCAGGTCCACGGTGTATTATTTCTTTCCTATTTTTTATTTTTATTAGCTATTTGTGCTAATTGTCTACTATTTACCATTAATGAATCATAAGTAGGAGTGTCATATCATTTTAAATAACAGGGCCACTGACGTTTTTCCTCTTTAACGTTTTGACCACAATATGAACCGAGGCCTAATAACACTATTGTGACTATTGTGCTGAATATTATTAGTCTTGTCCTGGTGAGTACAGCTAATGGTTACTCTGACAGCAGGCAGCGATAATCGCAAGAGTCACAGGGTATAGCACCGAAACATGTGTCCAGTTTTATACAGCACCATAAAATTTATAAATGTGGCTATTGCTTGGTGGCTTCAATTGTAACCTGCAATAACAGAAAAAATACTATTTGTATCAGACAATGGATTTTTCTTCTGAAGAACCATTGACGGAGAAATTTAATGTAGGTAGTAAATTGATGCACTTTCAGTTTTCAAGAACGGCAGCCCCTTGTAAGCCATTTTCTTACGGGAATTACAAATGGAAATTATTCCTGTCATAAAATGAATCATGAACAATCTCAGAATTGTTCTAAAACCTCTTTATACAATATGCTAATGGAAAAGATTCTGACATATATATATATATATATATATATATATATATATATATATATATAAATAATATATTACTTAGTGACAAATTATATATAGTGGCAAATGCATCTTATAAGGGGAGTTACCAAATGCTTGTAATAACTGTGGGTTACCATATATACTCAAGTATAAGTCGATCTGAATATAAGTGGCACNTAATTTCACCTCAAATAAATGGATTAACTTATTGACTCGAGTAATAGCCCCCCCTCCCCCCCAGTATGTCTGTTTGTCACCCCTGTGAAAGGCACTGATGGATCATTACCCCCATAGGACTACATTCTCTCTGGTCTCTAGGGCTGAACTGTAGGGGAAAAACAAATGTAACATTTACAAATAAAATTCATTTAGAGACGTTCTATATTATAACATGGGTTTGACTTTTCAACCGGTAACTCTTAATTGTGGACGTCAACCAAAAACGGAATCTTCCCCTTCCTTTTGCAATGTCCTCTGTTGGTAAAGGTGAAATAAAAAGAAATGATTGGCTGAAGTGTTTTCGGTTGTTGCCTATGTTCTTTCTTTGAATAGAAAATGAATTCCCATGTAAAAGTATATTCACCTTTACAAAGATGGAAACATTGTTATGCTTCAAAAATAAGGAGCTGGTATATGACCGTTTCCATTTCTAATGGGTTGTTTAAATGGGTTCGGAAAGGAAAATGCTCAACTTTGCTCCAGTTTGCTGAGTGCAATATTTGACCTCACCTCACACTGTAGACTTATGCATGCTAAACTCTTATGTACGGATTCCCCTCAAAACAGGGCCGGACTGGGACTAAAAAGCAGCCCTGGCATTTAATGCACACAGGCCCACCTAGAGCTATCCACCAATCAGATTGCTGATAGTCCTCCTCATTTTCTTAGCCAGCAGCCAGTCAGTGAATCGCCATCAGCACACTGATTGGTTGATGGCTAAAGATCTCCAGCAGCACTTGGAAGCGGTCCATCACTCCAGTGGCCCATCTGGCATTTGCCAGAAGTGCCAGATGGCCAGTCCGGCCCTGCCCAAAAATGTATTTCACTGTTGATAATGAAAACAAAAAGACCTCGATAGACTTTACCTTATAGACTTCTGGGTCTGGAACCAGACTTACCATGCACTGTAGGCTTATGTACAGGCAAGGCTTTGCACTACCTGCCCTGCAGAGGCTGGCTAATGGCTTATGCATGATGAGTGTATTGCTTTGTATGGTATACTGTATATATAAAGCAAGTATTCATATGCACTATATGCACAATAAACAAATTTAACACACACACACATCATGGCTTATTTATCAAAAAAATTGTGACAAATTGTAAACCCCTAAATGTATAACTTAAATCTGTCAAGTATAATATTTAATCAAAGTGACCCTTATTATCGGTTGGGAGAACATGGTGACTCAGAGAGGCTTCACTTTATAACATTTTAAGAAAATTGTACAATAGTCCTAAATGTTCTCCACGCAATGTCCCAAGTACCCGAATAGAATACAGCATTATGTGCTTGATTCCTCTCTCAGATAATGGTCCTTGTCATTTAGATTTGCTTGTTTACAAAATTGTTCCATGTACTTTTGAAAAACATAATTTCTGATTTCCGTAGAATGTACCTCGATTAATGACTAATGCAGCGAAATCAACACAAGTCACGAGAGTGCAGGTCATTTTATAGTCACATCAAAGTTAGTTTGTTTTTAATCTAAAATGTTTAACCATTTGTTGTTTGTCATTGAAATACAGGATTTTATTAACACTATATGAAGATCTTACAGTATGGAATAAATTAATACATTGAATATAAATACTAAAAGAAGTTTTATTCAAAGGGTTTTTTTCATTTTATAAAATTGAATAATATCTATTTAATGTGCTATGTTTGCAATAATCAATGTAAGTGGGTACAGCAAAATAATCTAATATTACCAGTATATAATTTAGAGGCATGTATTCGCCACCCTGAAAGTCACTATTTCAAAATATTTACAAGAGGGGATGGAGCAGAGATGCAAAAGGTTAGGGTTAAGCACTTTGGAGTGGATGGAGCGTAGAAGGGAAAGGTTAGGGTTAAGCACTTTGGAGTGGATGGAGCGTAGAAGGGAAAGGTTCGACTCCACATAAATATATATGTGTGAGTGTGTGTGTATATATATATATATATATATATATATATATATATATACTGTGTATATAAATAAATATATATATATGTGTGTGTGTGTATATATATATATATATATGTATGTATGTATGTGTGTGTGTGTATGTATGTATGTGTGTGTGTGTGTGTGTGTATATATATATATGTGTGAGTGTGTGTGTATATATATATATATATATATATATATATATATATATATACTGTGTATATAAATAAATAAATATATATGTGTGAGTGTGTATATATATATATATATATATATATATATATATACACTGTGTATATAAATAAATATATATATATATATATATGTGTGTGTGTGTGTTTGTTTATACCTAATCACTTCTCAGTTTCATTATTATCTTCCTGAAGAGTGATTGTGTGCCTGCATCTGTTTATCACATTTTGGTTATTTAACCTTTATGTGTGTATTTCTCGCTCCTTCTTGCATGTCGTCATTGTTCAGCTAATCGTTCTTTGTTTCTAGAATCTGTTAATGTAAATTTGCATTTTAGGTGCATTTTCTTAATTCTGTATGTTTCTATGTTTGTTAATAAATAAAAGCAATTCAATCAAACATTTGCTTATTTTACCTTAGCGCATGAGGGCTCGGAAGGAAAAGACATTCTCATCAAATCAAAAAGAATTTAGTTTTACCAACAAAGAGTAGATGATGGGTTTTTTTTTTACTGCCTTACATTAGATGGAACACAAAAAATTAGGTAAACCCATACTAAACCCAATTATAGGGATGAAGGAAAGTGAGATGAGTTTGATTCCCCGGACAGGACCTCATTCATAAATTTGTAAATTTAAATATGTGTGTCAAATAATAAACTGTAATAAAGGAAAGTTAAAGGAAAATCATTTAAAAAGTGGCATTCTAACCTCTATTCCTTGTTTCAAATACTTTCTAAGGGGGTGAGAAAACCTCAAAAAACATTATTATTGCTATAGTAAGTATGCTGAGGGTATTGCGTTATTGATGTACTGCAGTACCACTGATATCACTGTAATTTATGGGGGCAGTGTGGGGTAATGCTTCATGTACACCTTGGTGTGGAGCCTTTATAGTAGGTAGGTTGTTGTGTAACATTAATTGGGATATTGCTGTTATATCAGGGTAGATCTATAGGTCAAGAGACTTGTTCATTCTCTTAAGATTTCATATTCCTACTCTAAATTCCCGCTTTTAACATTGGAGCATGTCTCATATTTGAGGCAGCCCTAGCCTTTGCAGGGCCCTGAGCATAAAAAATTAGAAGGGGTCTCATGTTGCTCACCTCCAATAGGTCATGGCCAACCAGGAGCCCCTGATTGGCTGTGGGGCATGGCCAACCAGGAGCCACTGTTCCTAATTGGTCGCTGCAGTGGACAGATAGCTGGCTCTGCTGTGGAGTCTATCTAGCCTATGCATAGGCTGCCTATGATCTATGATAATATTACTACACAATGTTCGACAAATTGGTGGCAGCCCAACTCAATCTACTGTCCAAAAAACAGGTGATGAAAATCTACAAAATGTTTTATAATTTTTAAACTGGAATTACAAGTTGAGCTATAACATGTCTCATCCCAATTCTAATTTCTCCCAAATTGTGACAGTCGCCTCCCCCAGCAGCACAATATGGTTTTACCAATGTACAAAGATTTCCCTTTTCCTTCTATTAACAGTGAATCAGTCCCATCATATGTAATGTCTAAGGCTGAGTACAAGTACCAGGCTTTCTAGAATGTAATGCATGTTGCTCAGGGTGAAGATGTTCATTACTTTTATAAACAGGAGTAAAAGGGATGATGACCCTTAAATAAAGCTGTTTAGAGGAGCACTGCACAATCCGTCTGCAGTTATTGAGCCAATATCCTCATACATGACTTGTACCTTAAACCTTTCATTTCTCGCAATGAAGAAAACTAAATCGCCATTTGAGCGGTATTGATCCTACTGCCAGGAAGACATGCCATATGGCTCAGTGGATCATCAGGAGGAAATGCGTTAAATCAAACAAATGTTGACCATTGCACAGTTTCTTTTTTTACAAAACAATAACAAGGTAAAAGCTGTCTAGTCAGTAACCATGGACTGGACACAGATCTTCTTGTGAATGGAGGTCTTAAAGTGTACTCACGTCAACATCTGCTTAGTGTGAAGTCACCCACGATGCAGGAGGATCGTTTCAGACAGTCTGTGGTCATTTAAAATGATTGTTAGCAGTTCCTAGTATTTTTAATCAATAATTTCACAATGTCTTCATAAAACTACAGTGTGTACTGAACATGCGATCATCAGAGCAACAATTCACATTGAAAATGAAGTATAGAGCCACCTGGTGGACGAGCCTCTTACTGCAGCAAAGGATTCTGTGATTGTTCACACACAGAACTCATGCAGCCTGCAGCTTGTTTGAAGAAACCTTTATCTGATCGGGTGATTGTGTGAAAAAACTCACTATCGTGATGAAGAGTACCCAGCTTCAGATAGTAAAGACACTTGGAATGATGATATGCAATTTACTGATAAGATATACTTATATTGGTGCTGAAGCCTGGAATTTAGTTCTAGTCATTTAGCTTTTAGTAGACAGCCAATGTTAATAAATTAGCATCAATCACGTTGACACTTTTGATTTACCTCTGATAAATCCAGCTGCAGTTTAGTTGGTATGACTTTATATAATAACAATATATGATCATATTTTATGCTGTCAAAATATAATATTATAATAAAGTGTCTTATGTGGGGAACCAACCCTCCATTTTTAGGCCCTACATGGCCTGCAACTTTTATCATGGCAATTGTTAAAATGTAATTAGATTAAATACAAAATATCCCCTTATTAGGGCAAACTGGGAGGCGGGTGAAAAGCGGGGCTGTCCCACTGAATCCGTGATAGTTGGGAAGCATGTGTAAAGTGTACAGTAAAGGCTTGGCTAAGCACAGCCGCTCCCCAAGCTTTTAAGAAAATCACTGCAATCTCGCCTCTTAGTAAATATACCCCCCTAGGTGATGCTCTGGACCAGGTGCAAGCAAACTTCGGCTTCCAGTTTATGTCGAACATCCCAACATGCTTTAACTGCATTTACATAGTTGATACCTGACAAAGCATGCTGGGATGTGTAGTATGTCCCCTTTATCCAGCTAAAAATGTTATGGCGCTCCTGGATAGAGCTGACAAAGCATTGTTACAAAGTGTTACAAAGTGAAGGTCCCAGAACATGTCAAACAATAGGGCTCAGGTCTTCCTTAAGTACATGAATTCCTTAAATACACAAGTATGTGTATTCCAACTCCTAATAGATTGAGATTTTCAAGAGAATCCATTCTATTTAATTAAATTACCACTTTTTTGGGATTGTTACTTCCAAAATAATAGAGATTATATGGAATATGTATAGCACATTTTAGCCAAGGTATTACATTGGTTACAATGTTATGTGTGTTTACTAAATGACATAATCAAGAATGTTAGTCTTAGTACTGCTCATTTCTTATAGTGATGTCTGTAATGTTTATTATTGTAACATTATTGCATAATGAACATTATAGCGCATTCAATTTGCAAACAATCTGTGTAAAATTGAAGTTTAGATCATTGACAACACAAATAATGTAATAGCAGTCATTTTCTTAAATGAAAGGGCAGCAAGTAACCGATTTTGTTAAATGGTTTGCTATAAAAGTCAAAATTATATCATTACTATAATCAGAATTGTATCACCCACTGATGACCCACTAGGCATCACATTTAAAACAATAAAAAAATCTAATATTTATAAAGAATTTTATATTATCTTCCCTAGGTTATTACCTAGATTATGAAAGCAAAGCACAGTAATAGTCATCATATAATGTATGTTGTTAATGTTTGAGGGTGCAGAAAGAGCTTTAAAGCAGTTAGAGAAAAATGTGCTTTATCTGCCAGTTTGAACTCACTGACATATAGATGTGACACTAATGTTTCTAAATTAGCACCATATCGCGGTATGCATGACTGACTCCACCACATATAGATTTCGGGAAATGTGTCCAAAGGCTTCACTAATGTGTGACTATGGACTGAGAAAGAAGCTGCTGTGTTCTGCCTGTAGCTGAGGACCAAGAGAGGGACTGTTGGGATTGTTGCCTGGAGGCCAGATATCCAGAGGACCAATGGAAGCAGCTGCTGTGTGACCTGATGGTTTTGGAGAAGACTTTGTTTGGTGACCGGAGTGTGAGGACCAGAAGCTGGAGAGATCTTCTGCAGTAAAGACTGAGCATTGGAAAGCAGGTTTCAGGGGACACTTAAATCACACTGCACCTCACTCACTAACAAGGTAGTTGCGGGAGCTATTCGGGACTTGTTATTGCTGGCACACAGTCCCTCTGTTAAGAGACTTGAAATCGTCAGTACTGTGTAAGAGACATACTGACCTGAATGCCACATTTGCATTCAGGTTTGGATCTTCTTAACCACCCATCATTTATACTGCCCAAACATAGGATACGTTTCTTTTAAAACATTCTGGATCACACCTATAGTTTACATTCTGTTTCATAGCCCAGATTTCTTTTATTTTCTATTTTCATTAGCATTGGATTTTCAATACAAACTGTGGGATTTGGTGAGTATAATTAAGGTAAGTGCGAACAGAAATAAGAGCTTGTATGATTTCAATTAATTTCCTCTGTGTAAATATTGATTTCTTGTTAACAGCTCCTCTTGTCTGTATTTCAAGATTGTATTTTGTTTCTACTTAAGTATTAAAACACATAATTAGAGAATAGCAGAGAATAGAGTTTTTACTATAGTCCATAATGAATGAAGTGTAAGCCTTTACACATATTGATCCAGATGTAAGCGTACACTATCTGATATAGGCCTGCACAGTCACCAGTGATTCAGAGTGCAAGGGATGAGGGAAGTATTGAATGTACAGTATGTCCGTGTCCATGTAGGTGCACCTAATTCAGAGCCAAACACAGATGTAAAGAATAACTATTTACATCAAACCCTTTTCAACTGCTACAGATAATATGCAAGGAAGACATTTCATGACTAATTTCAAACCCCTTGAGCGTTGTGTGTTAAATCATTTACACATACAGCAAAATTTGTTTTGTTCATGTTTTTATTAAAATGAACATGAATCATAACCTCTAATTTAATAAAAAAATAAGACTAATGCTGGGTACAAATCAGAAACCATACACTAGCTTTCCGTTAAGCATGTCTCATGTCTTTAACTCCTTGACACATGCTTAACGGAAAGCTAGCGCCTGGTACGCAGATCTAACTATATCACGAGGTGTCATCTGAAATATTCACGACCACTATTATCTATATCCTGCGAAGAAACTTCCTTCTGTTTTGGGGTTTCCTCCTATAATTGTTTACTTTAACTGTATTAGTAACTATTAGTTAACTCCTAGTTCTCAGTGGGGCGGTGAACTATAGGAGGGCCTCAGGAGTACCAGCCATCATTGTCCCTGACCGGAGCTTTCTTCTGTGCCGCTCTCTCAGTGAGTCTAGCAAGCCGTGCACGTTCTTCCCTTCTTCCTGTTGGGATCTCTGGGTGGTTTTCTCCATACATTGCCCGGCCATGGCGACTCTTCAATAGGTGGCTACAACCAGCCGTTGTCATTGAAGGGGGGCTTAGTCTTGACGGGTTCCTCAGCTAGAGACGCGGTACTAGATGGGAGTACAGTTTGTACCGGCCGTCCCATGGGCATGTCAGATGCCTTACCTAACTCCTTGGTATTGGGCAGCACCCATAGGGGAATGAACAGAACATCTCCAGGTCTTCCTCAGTCCCTCGCTGTAATCGGTCCATTCCATCCAGTAGCAGAGCGGCTCTTCTTTTTTTGTTAGGGTTGGACAACCTTCCATGATGTTAACACTCTACTGCTCAGCCTCCAATAAGTTATCAGTCTCTCCAAAACTCCATCCATCTCCATCTCTCTTGTTGCGCACTTTGTAAACTTTTATAGTTATGACATCGGATATGGCCAGCCTATGGCAGAAGACTAAGCCTGTGGAACACGCGTGACATACAGACAGGCATGTGCCAGATCTTGCACCTGCTGGCTAGTTAGCTGTTTGGGTAATTTGGGTATATTTACTAAGCGGTTTTATTGCAATGACATTGGAAAGTGGGGATGTTGCCTATAGCAATCAATCAGATTCAAGCTCTCAGTTTCATTTTACACACTGGAGAACTCGAATCTGATTGGTAGCTATGGGCAACATCCCCACTTTGCAATCTCACTGCATTCTAACCGCTTAGTGAATTTAGGCCATTGGATTTTAAATATTCTACAATGTTTTCTTTTAATAAGGTTTCCATTAATTTCCCTACTGATGTTAGACTTACTGGTCAATAGTTGGCAGCATCTTCCCTACTTCCACTTCTATGCAGAGGGACTACATTTGCCAATTTTCAGTCTTGGAATCACTCCAGTTGTTAATGACTGGTTAAATAATTCAGTTAATGGTTGTGTCCCTTTAAGTTCTTTTAGTATTTTAGGATGTATCCCATCTGGCCCCATGGATTTATCAAACTTTTGCTTAAAAGTAAGGCAGTGCAGAATATATCATAATCATTAACTCTTTATTGTTTGCTGTATGTTACATTTTTTACATTTTGTTAAATGTACATAGTGCTCACAGAATGGAGAACACAGACGCATTCTATTCTACAGCCACTTTCCCGAATTGCATAAATCCGGACCTTAGTAATTCTTACAAATTAATTTTATTAAAACATAAGCCCCTCAGTGTGACATAAATCTACCACTAAAGGCTGGGAAAAGAAAAGATTTTGCCCAGTGCCACCAATCAGAACCTAGCTGACATTCTCCCGTATGTAATAGGAAAGTTAGAGCTAAAATCTGATTATTTGCTATGGGCAACTCTTTTTCTTAATACACATTTTATTGGTTCATAACAAAGCACAAATAATGGTCATCATGACATTGCTTGAACTTTATAACACTTTAAACAGAGGAAAAAAAAGGAGAAAAATCATTGTATTTGAGTTTCTCTAAATCGTATTGTGAATGTCACTCTATATAAATAGCAGCAGAATATTACACTTTCACAGACATTAAAAATTCAAATAGATTTACTAGCGCTGAATTATGGATGACTGCATTGTATTCTTTGCTCTTTTTCACATGCTCCTAGAACTAATCATTTTAATGATCTGGCAAGAAATCTAACAAAATGCAGAGCATTAAAATATGACTTTAATCTCAGTCTTAACACTGCTGTCCAGTACTGTACAAGTCTTTCAGGAATGCTTCCAAACAAGAGAAAGTGTAATTTACACAGAAACAAAAAGATGTTTAGGCATGACAGCGGTGGGTGCCTCTGCTGTGGCTGCAGGGACTCCCGCTATGATAGTGGGTACCCATGCTTTGGTAGTGACCACTCCTAGTGCATTGGTGATCACACCTGCTGCGCCAGCAGGGGCAGACAGTCAGGCAAAGAGAGCCCCAGCCTGTAGCCATCTCTGCTAATGTTGTGCATGAGATCCCTGCCTGTAAACAATCTAGAAACCTTTGCTGCAGTAATATGCTGCACTTACATACTTGTCCACCAGATGGCTGTATACTGAATATTCAATTGGAATTGTTGGTCTGAGGATCGTGTTTTCAGTACACTGATGTTTTTCTGCAGACACCATGAGATCATTGATCAGAAATATTAGGAGCTCCTAAAAATGAAATAAAATGACCACACAATGTGTGACACCATCCTGCAGCATGTTTGGTGAGTACACAAATTACAGATGTCTGCTGAAATGGTCATTTACCTTGTGATTGGCACAATAATCTTTCTAATGTGTACCCAGAATTGATTCCATACGTCTGGAGATCTGATTATGACATCAAAGTAAATCATCACCACTATAAGTATCCATCATTAATGTCACAAATAACTTTACATCAACCTGACACCTTTATACACTTCTATGGTTACAACTGGGACGTTGTGAAAGTCTGCATAGTACATAAGGGCTGAAGCAGGCCCTTGGTTCTTATCTGCCGTCACCTTCTATGTTTCTCTTTTTGAGTCTTTACAGGTACAGGGTTGCTGTCAGAATATATTTCACGCTTAATAATTGTGGGCACCTTCCGCTCTTTGTAACCAAAAAACGCCCACATTTGGTGTAATCACTAGATTGTGGAATGTACTGAAACATACCAGGCCCCAGTTGTTGCCATGTGATATGTGAAGAGTCTCTGGATATTATGATGGAAATATAGAAAGTCTTAGTGGACTGTCCATGGCTGTAGTATTGGTGTGCCCATTTTATACTATACCCACTGAAACAATGTTACATCAAGGAGCCCAATATAAGTGTAGGGAGGCTTGCGATCGCATTGAACAATGTTCTCTACCAATGCACATTGATCAAGACTTCTGGATATCTTATATTTTCTGCATGTGTGAGCGAAAAAACTCAAGGTAGGGTTATAGCCACAAATACATAAACAGCACAGTAATAAAACTGCCTATTAAAAGGCAGGAAAAAAGTAAGATTGTGCACTTACAATCAGCAAGACAAAAGCACTTCTAGAAGTAAAGTTACATAAGGCTGGATGCAGACTTACGCAAAGTCTGGTGAAACGAATGTTGATATTGCTTACCCAATTTTTACCTACATTGATCCTTATAGTAGAAGACCACTCCCCCCCATATGCAGGGGAATCTGCAGCCAGGACCCTACCTTAAATAGCCTGCACAGCTTTTGCTTAAATGCAAGACGGTACGAAAGTCAGGATTGTACATAAGGACCGAAGCCAACCCTTACTGTATGATATACAACCCTCCATCTGCCTTCTGTGCGTATCTAGTGTATGCACGCGCCCCCGGAACCAACTATGTAAATTGTGTAGGCCAATTTCCGAGACTGCAGAAAAAGACGCTTTTCCACAGTCTGGAACCGGCCCATAATTAGGATTCTGTCCAACAGACACAGCACTGAGTGTGGAACTGATTGTTGTTAAAATAATTAAGGGGTTCATGCAGATCACTGGTTCTGTGGCAGCAAAAAGAAGTCAGTTGATACTAGTGTACAAACATGTCAGTCAGCTAAATTATGTACAGAAAGTCCTGAATAGCTGTCAGCCCTGCAAGAAAAATTCTGGGCCCCAGTACAGCAACTTCAAGGGCCTCCTCAAATGTAATCATTAGAAATAGTTTTCCACCACTATACGGCAGCACACCGTTGATGTGGGTTTTCTCACACCATTGGAGGCATGGCTGTGTCCCCTTGAATGTGTACCTAGCAGGTTTAAAAGCCCGAGACCTACAGACATAAAAGTATACAGATGGGTGACTCAAGTCCTGCATATTTCCTTCTAATGCAGAATCAAACTCAAATTAGCTCATTAAAATCTATTAATGGAACAATTAAGGTAAAGGGCCTTGTTTGAGCTTACGTTCCTGCACATTCAGAACTCCCCTTTCGTTAATTCATTAATTTGCTTATTTTAACAGTGAAGTGCTCTGTGGTGTTCCATGTTCATATGAACAATGAAAAGAACTGATTTATTTTGTATAAAGTTTTTAAAGTTTAAAAAAAAATTATTTTCCGATTTTTTTCTTACTGATGACTACTCTCCTTATTTTCTCCATTATTTTTAATCAAGAGGAGGAGTGAGAAACTACTCTCTGGTACGTACAATACAATGCCGGCCTGCTGTTTTTAAGCAGGTTGGTCTGGGATATTTACAGTACATACAGTAGATTGCCATGCAAACAGCACTTTTCCATGGCGACCCATGCTTTGCAAATTGTAATAATTAAAATGAAGTTTAGAAATAGAGCCCTTAAACTACACCCTATACGACCCTTATCATTACACCCCTGCTTGGGACTGATCTACATTTAGAGAGTGGCTGCAAAAACAGGCGAAGTGACAAGTGAACATATGGCAAAAACTTTCTAGCAACATACGTACTACATAAATGAGATGAGTTTCATTCATGCAATCTGAAAGAGTTTACTGCTGAAAGTATGAATGAAACGTTACACTATACATTATCTCATTCACGTAGTAACTACATTCATGAATGAAAACATTGTGCAAACAGATTTTTGAACAGTGAATGTGAACAGTCTGCATATTGAACCCTGATTTCTGCTACCAGTACACATCATTACTCATAAAATGTGCTGTGATTGGCTGTGATTGTTTGTTTACATGAGGGGAGGGGGGAGGAGGGAGAGACAGGCAGTATTGTGCTGGAATCAGCTGACTGTGTGAGCCAATCAGCGCTGCACAAACACAATGGGAGAGGAAAGCCAGCTATGTAGTGTTCACACTGACTGAAAAAAACGGATAGGAGGGCAAAACCCCTTCTAAAAAGCAGCCTCTGAACACCAGCTTTCAGTAGCCGGCTTTTGTAAATGGAGCGTTCACACTGAGTTTAGAAGCCAACTGTTTTATCAAAAATTTGAGGTAATGTGAACAGAGTATTAGACTCTCTGAACACAAGAATGAATCTATGCCAGGGCTTTATGGCCCATTACAACATCTAAAGCATCTGATCCAGAGATGGTGGATGCATCAGGGCTCCGGACTCTACTCATCAATCCTGCGACAATAAAACTTCACGTCACCAGGGAACAACACACAACGTCACCTCTTTTTTTTACTGACTTCTCCTTTGTGCACATTATTAAAGTCTCGGCTAGAGACCAAAATAATGCACCTAGAGAAATTCAGTGAAAATGACACTACGGTACTCCATTAGGGCGCAAAGCCGCAACTTAAAAGTGCAGAATTGAATTGGGTCCTTCGATTTTGCAAACAGGGAAAACTAATTTCTAATTGTTATTCTTCTGTTCACGTGGTTTTGCGAAGGTGTAGATTTCCACCTGTGTTTCCGGTTACACTCCTCCGTATTAGTCCCCTCAAGCATTCATCCGAGACTGCTCGCGACAGCCGAGCAAATTGTCTTTTTATATATATGGCTTCGGCGTGCCAAGTCCTGTAGTTCGTGATATGAAAACTTACTCATTAAATCCAAACAGTAGCAGGATTATGTTTAAAAGGAAATTGTGGCCATTCCCGGCTGCATCACCTTTCAAGGAGATTTATGTGTTTCTACTGTTTCTAATGATGTAAAAAGTTTCTTCTTAGACATGGTGCCTGTCGTTCTGCTTGACTGAAGGTGTGGGGAAGCAATCCATAATTTCTAACCCTCTGCTGTGCGGTATTAACAAGTCAATGTATCACTGGGACCTTAGGTGCAGAAAGAGCGAATTGCTTTATGCCCTTAATAGCGGCGCGTAGAGGTTTGTGCTGTTGCGAATTGAGCATTAAGCCATGCTGTATCTGTTACCGATGAAAAGCAGTCGTAAATAATCTCAGCATTGTGAACAGATGGTAATGCTCTTGTTGGTATGGAATATGTTACAACACTATTTTAAATCATTCTGACCATAGCTGGGTTACAAAATGCCGACTAATTTGTGGGATATTCCATAACATACAGACAGCTGTGACAGCCCGCTTCAACAAGAAATTCTATACCGTATGCTATTTGTTTTTCCAATCATTCACAGGATCCCTGGCTTCTGTGCTAAGTATAGGGCTGATTTATCAGGGTCCATTACCTGTCAACATGGACATTCTAGATGTTTACATTGGACCTTGGAATAAACAGCAGCGTGACCTTACAACTAATGGCCCTTGATGAATTAGCCCTCCCCCATAACTCCCCACTGGTTCCATCCACCTTTGTAATAATTACAGTTTAACCTATACATTACAGAATAGGACCAGATCCAGACTTGCGTAGGTTAGGATACTGACATAACATCTGCACGTGTGCTCTAAGGATTTCTGTTTCAATGCTTCCATACAATCAGCTTACCGTACGTGGTTTGTGACATAAATCTAATCCAATCCTCTCTGGACAGCCCATCAGCAATCGTATTGTCCACCCCAGGAACATGCTTAACCCTAAACGTCATTTTGAAACATTGAAAACCAAAAAACAAAGCAAGTCTATTGTGGGCTGGGACGAGGAGTTCTGCCCATTGATGACCTGGGGGGGAATTCAGTAAGTGACGAATTGCACGGAGAAATCGTTTCGTCAGCGTTCGTCAGCGGCAGAAATTCGTCACTGACGGGTGATGTATAGTATTCAGTATGTGACGAATTGTATTGACGAATTTGTACGGCTGACGAATGCTGACGAATACTCACGCATGCTGACGAAAATGACTGACGAAAAGCAGAGATTCGTCAGGCAAAATAGCCTCAAACTGACGGAAACACTGACGAATTACACTGACGGAATCC
>JABWIB010001017.1:46041-73516 GCA_016617825.1 Platyplectrum ornatum
TATACTTTCTTTGTGCTTATTTGATTCCTATTCAAGAGAATTACTTTATTATAGTCAGTATAGGCACAGAGTTAATTTTTTAACATTTTCTAATGGTGGTGTGCCTCGCGATTTTTTTCCCCGCGACAAGTGTGCCTTGGCCAAAAAAGGTTGGGAAACGCTGATCTATAGTGTACCTACTTATTGCATTTGTTTATATTTTATTTCCATTCCATTGTTGCCATTGTTTATATAGTATTGGAATTTGTGCCGATAAACAGGGTGATTTTCCCTTGCATAAATGTCCCATCATTGGCACAAGTCACTAGAATGATATCGTTCTAGTGGTGCCCAGTTTCTGGTGGTGGGGCAGCCCTTGTAGGTACCCAGCAGTGCTTCCTCTCTGCCTGGAGACAAAGTTCTATTATGATTGATAGACGTCCCTTCCATTCATCTGAACATGTACAGTAGGTGATAATAATAAACCTCCATACGCAAAGAACTTCCTCCTGTTGGGGAGAGGAAGCGCCAGGGGAGCAGGAAGCTGCCGGGCACCTCTCTGGTGCCTGCCACGAGTTGCCCGAAGTATGGGGTTTTTTTATTTAAAATAAATGGTTTATCAATCTGGTTTTTTTTTGGCTGCCCACTCACTAGACAATGTCTAAAAATCGCAGCTTTAGAGAAAATGTCCAGTTCCTGAGCAGCTCAGCCATGCAGTGGAATTCATAGATGATCATATTTCAGGAGACTCAGAAAATTGTCCAAAACGCAATTCGTTCTCTCTGTCTTCCTATTACTCCACTACCCCTCACTATCTGTCATTCACCTGTCTGGATTACAGCCTGTCGCTCTCATAGGTGTATTCTACTACAACATGTCCAAACTTAGTTGAAGAGAAGCTTTCTTTTAGAAGATGAGTGGAAATGGAAAGAATATGTTGTTTTTAGGTGTGTTTTGCTCAGTCAATCATTTCTCTTACTGGAATTTCGTGTACATTTACACCTATATGTTTGACATGTGGTTAATGATTAAAATCTTTACTTGTGTGGGGAAGAGGTCACACAGTGTCACATGTATTAAAAGGTTGATAGGAGCAAGACACTCCATGACCACGTGTGTTCTGAGGGGCATTTTGTTGGTTGGATGAGGTTGAGGCACGTAATTAATGTGCAGTTGGGTTGTGTTCTTATTATCTCACCTAATCTAGACCTGAAAGGAAGTCACAGGTCATGGCTGAGTCCAGAGGGCTGAGACTGCAGGACCTATTTGAGATCATGATGACAGTCACATCTAGGACCTTCTAGGACCACCCCTTTACAATGGAATATCCTACCTCAACCTATCATGCTTCAATCAGAGCCACAATCAGGGGGGACAGTCGGGCCTACAGTCCCGGGCCCGGCCATCCCCCCACCCCCTGGCAGTGGCCTGGCGTCCTGTACTGGTGGTGTGCCGGGTCACTGCCTCCTAAAGGCTCGACGGCCGCCTGTGGCGATGTTGTGACGTCACGACGTTCTAGCATTATGTGGGGGGCCCGGCCATCCGTGACCAGCCTTCAGACGCTCCCTCAAAACCAATTGGTTTACCCCTCCTCCATCTAATCTTTCTAACATTTCACCCCCTCATCCCAAAGTCTTATGTAACGTCCACCAGGGCCCCGGCCACAATCACCCAGGCCAGAGACTTTGTGACAGCAGGACGTTGTGACGTCATGTTAAAAAGTCCGCTCGTAGGCCGTTGGGCCTATTTAAACTCACTTAGACACCAATAATGGCATCTAAGAGAGTTAAGGAAGGCTGCCAGCAGGGGCCTGCACACCAGTACAGGGTACCGGACCCCTGCCGGGGGGTGGGGGTATGGCCAGGCCCGGGACATTTGGCCTGGCTATCCCCCCCCCTGATGCCGGCCCTGCCATCCACACCTCCCTCTTAGCATGTTACCTCACATGAGTAGGGCCCTCCACCCTCCTGTCATCTCTCTCTACCTGGCCCCATCTCTTCCCCCTTCTAACTCTCCTGAAACTATCTCAGCATTTTGTTTTGTTCTCCATTTCGCACTTGACTATGCTGAATTCTACTTACTGTATTCTAACCTTGTTCCCTAATGTTCTGTCTTGTACTGTATCCCCTATTGTATGGCAATGCGGATACTGTGTGGAGCCTTATAAATAATGTTAATAATAATAATAATTTAACTTTTCTTGTTATTATTCTTGTAATTGTTTTCCCCAGTATTCACTTAGTTTATACCGGCTCCTCTGACATATACACTTCACTAACAAATCTTTCCATAAGGTGGTGCCACAGCGCACTAGTGATCACAGCATTACGCATTCCTGTCATGACAGGAGGGCTGGAGAGGGAATGCCGCTCTCCTGTCACACACAGGGACTGAGATCTGAACGTGCTGTAGGCAATGTTTTCTTAGCTAATCCCACATGTAACCAGTTAAAAATCCTTCGTCACTCATCATCAGGGAGTAAGGAGGATGGGATGAGTCGTGGAACGTATTTAACTAGTGTCACTTTTATATATTTTGCTAAATTAAAATTATTGATTTTTTTTCTGATAAAATGAACTTTCTTCACTAAGCAACCTGGTTGGTTGAGACACCTGCAGCCACTGAATGAGTTAATAAATACAAGGGCTTACATTTGCTAAGCATGAAGATTGCAGGAAGATTGCAATCGGGGTTGTTGCCCATAACAACCTATTTGATTCAAGCTCTCAGTTTCATTTTAGTATGTAAAATTAAACGGAGAGCTTAAATCTTGATGGTTGCTATGGGCAACATCCCCACTTTTCAATTTCCCTGCAATCTCCCTGCTTAGTAAATATAGGCCAAGGGCTGTATTCATAGCTTATGAGAATTTGAGAACAGTTAAAAGTAAGATTAAATTTCTTGAATTAAATATAATCCATTTATTTATTTTTTCACTTGTAAATCAGACGTTGGCCCCATATATTTAGGTAACATGTTTAGGTCCCTTCTCACGGCTGTAAAGAAGACAAGTTGGTTGGATTAGAGTCTTCTTCATAGGTTTTAATGATAGAACAGATAATTACTGCACAGTGGAATAGCCCCAGACCAGGGCTAAGACCCAGCTTAGGCGCAGGAAGTAGAAGGAAAGTACCTTGCGGCTCTCCAGATGTTGTCTTAGTATGCTTTGTCGGGTATTAACTGTTAAAGCAACTGTTAAAGCATGCTGGGACTAGTGGTTTGACAACATCTTGAGATCCGCAGGTTGCCTAGCCCTGGGCCAAGGGATGTCTGTAGCAGATTGAGCTGGAATCAGATTAGGAAGTCCCAAAAGACTGGAGGTTTCAGCGAGCAGGACTGGAGCACGACGAACAAGGAACAGAATGCTGGGAGCACAAACTAAGGGAAATGCTGAGATCGCTCAGGGAGCTAGGAGGCAGGGACTGGAGAGACGGCGGACTATCACCTGCTGCTTGAAAGGAGGCCCGCTAAATACCCCCCTGGTGCCTCAACTCAACTTTGCGTACAATTGGATTAAAAGTCATATGGCTAAACTCCAAGATGGCAGCCACGGCAATTCCAGCTTCCCAAGACGGCAGCCAAGAAACTTCTGGTTTTCCAAGATGGCAGGCGCTTCACTTATGGTTTCCAAACGGACCGTAACATGGACAGAGAAACCCCCTGCCAGCCTCTCTTGTCTGCCGTCAGCACCCCATGCCACCTCCGGAGGGACCCCGCCAGAGAGACAGGTAAGTCCCGTCACTTGTGCATTATCCCGGACAGTCCCATAATGCAGGAGCAGGAGTTTTATTTTTATAAACCCTTACAGAGGCTCCTCAGCTTCTAGGGTAAATTGGGGAATCAATTTCCTGAGTTTGTGAAGTTTGTGAAGAAAAGGGCCCACCGCGGCCTTTCCACTTCCTATCCTCGCAGTCTGGGCTATTAGGTACTAATCCTTCTCTGAGGCCTTCTGGTTCATTAGTATACAACAAGCCATTCTCCTAAGGAATCACAGACTGTATAAATGGATATATATATATATATATATATATATATATATATAATGTTAATCATATGCAAATGTTATGTGTGCTCTGAGCTCCTGTGCTTAATGAAAAGGTAAAACACTTGAGTAATACATCAGTTCAATAAAAGGTCAATGATCTGAACGGCATGACCTGCCTTGCTGCACTACCCCTCACCTCATCACCCAGCTTCCTCCTCAGCTCTTCATCTTCATCTGGAGGACACACGGCTCTTCACATAAGAGCTTAAAACCACTTGTCCAGTTACATGAATTCAGCCTCTCCGAGACCTTCTATCAGCTACAGCTTTTATGTGTCCTGATGATTACAACCACTACAGCACAGGCAGTACCATCATGAAATCAATACACTCTACCCCTAGCCCTGTACTGGAGTATTACATAGACTACAGAACCAGATCTATGTCCAGGGGGGAAATACACAGAAAACAGTCTCCATAATATGGTGATTTCATTTTATTTACACACTAGATGAAGAAAATGTGAAAAATGTTATTTTTGTTATATTTAGCTATTTGCACTGTGTGTTGTATCTATGGTATAGATCATGCACTAATAACTTCATAAAATAAACAGTTTTGTTTAGTACACCGCAATACAGTACAGAATGTATCTCCAGCAATTGCTTCTAGTAAACACGGATGAATATTCTGTATATGTAAAGCGTTACTATAAAATATAGCTTATAATATTTTACTATACAGTATATACACAGCCCCAACTACCAGCCCCACTGAGGTATTTGGCCTAAGTATGTATCATCAGTTGCAGAGCATGCACTTCAATTTGGGGGCCTGACGTTTGATTGCATGTGTGGGCCTTTTTACATAGAGGCCTGAAGTTATGGTCCTATTGGGCCCATTGTTAATCTGGTGCTCGGTGGTACTAATTCTGGCTCAAATGGAAAATCCTTCTTTAGGTACAAAAAGTCCCTTCTAGTCTTTATTTTCCTTACTGTTCGTTCCTACATCACCTTTTGACTGAGACTAACTAAGACTAAGATGATGGATGACAGAGGCCAGATTTACACTGTAACAATTCCTAAGACCTTCTGCACTGCACAATATCTGCACATATGCACATACAACTGCACATAAGCACATACAACTGCAGCTATTCTGACTAGAACATAGGGCCCCATTTACGGAGCCACAACTTTAATTTCATATGAAAAAAGTCATTTTATATGAAAACAAGCTTTATCATATGACATCGAAATTTGACATATTTACAAACCCTCTGAGCGGTGATTAACACCCCGCTACAGAAGTATGGAGTAGTAAGATGGGGTGGGGTGGGTGTGTGTGTGCGTGCGTATGGGGAGATCCCTAGGATAGGCTAAAAAATAAATAAAATGTCAAATTGTACCTTGCGTGGTATATAATTTCATTAAACATATTGGGGAAATAATACTGCTCTTGGGAACATAACCATTGTATTGACATTGGTTATCCTCTGCATTGATACGCCACCTAGCTGTTACTGTTGGAACGGCAACAGCATGGCTTTTTAGCATGGTGCCATGGCGGTATTTTAGAAATGTTATAATATTTCACATATGTACATATGGATACAGAAATATATTTAGGTTTGGATCTCTTATAAAAAGTGTCTCAACACAGGAGGCATGTTTTTTGCATTTCAGTCTCGACCAGTACCAGTAACTCAAAATGCATGGCTGGCTTGATTTATATCACAATCACTACCAAACAGTCAAATTTATCGACTGCATCAAAACATCCATTTTTTTATTCTTCATCCATCCCGTTAAACCTTCTAGATATTCGTCTCAGTCCAGTTCCCATTTGGTGCACCCAACCTTTTTATGTCCCCTCCATCCCAATCACATCCTGGTGTTCCCCTCACAGACTCACCAGCACATCTGTTCCCTGAGGGAGTGCTCCTTCTTCTGCTGATTTCTATCTGCTGACCTTTGTGTTAAGGAACACCCAGAAAACATTTTTTATGTATTCATGCTATTTCATGTCCTAAGGCTACATTACTAAATTAAGAATCTAGAAGACGAATGACAGGGATCACATCACATTTTACTGCACATAAACAGAACGTTCAGAAAAACATCTACATATGGCTTCAGTGGTCATGTCTATCAGTAGGAAATGGCAGCTTTGGCCCCCATGGCAAAAATCCAGTGATCAAATACTAAACGCTATCTTCTACAATCCATCTAGAACTCAATGTCTAGCTACAGCCACTTATGTATAAAGTTATTTATATTTTTTTGATGGTGCATATAATGAGCTAGGTCGTGTCCAAATCCAATGGGATTTGTAACGAAGGGTTAATAAAAACGACCAGTGACTTATTGTGCCCGCTACCCTCATACTTATCACCATTTACTGTCATCACAGAAACTAAGATAAAACAAGCCTCAGCGCACTGCAAGTAATCGCTAACTGAATTTCCCATTCAATCTGCAGATTAAAATACAGAATCATTAGTTGCACACATTTGCAAATATACAATAAGCCCCCCCCCACACACACACAGTTACTGTTGTGTCGAAAGGCTGCACCAATGCATTACAACACAAAGGTTGTCCTGTCATTGACAAAGGTTATCTATTGCATTCATACACCCCCTAGTTGTTACGTTTGGAACTGCAACTTTTCAGAATTACTGACAGCATGGTTGGAAAGTATTATTAGCATGCTTTCTGGGTAAATCCAGAGCCATGGTTGTATTATAAAGTGTCACATCTGCACATGTGACTCAAATTGGGACTCTCATTGTTTAAGTGAGGACCACCATAGCAGAAAAGCTTTGATAGTGATGTGATACTTATGGTATTCACAAATGTGTGTAATTAATGTTCAAGGTTAATGTACAAGGTTTGTTTAAACAGTTCTCAATCTATCCGACAAGGTCAGGATTTACTAACAATAACCACATATTAATAAACTACTGATCTGTCCATATTCAGTTATATTTATGAGAATTTAAAACACAGACAATATCATAAGAGCACAGACATGAACCTATTCATTGATTGATTTAATAGAAAAAACAGGTTCTCAATGCTTACATACAAAATGTAAATTGTACATGAACATGTTGCTATATGAGGGTACTAGATAACAAAATGACATACAATATATTTGCGGCTAATTCCTTAATAAAATATAAGAATTCAAATGTAGAATAGGAACACAAGCAGACCCTGTTTTAAGTACATTTGGAGACTTACACAACTTTGTTCCATACGTTAGACTTTTCGCACCGGGCCATTACATATGCCTGGATAATCCCTGCACTGCAAATTAGTGCAAAATCTTGGTCATTAAGTGATCTGCATGGGTCGGCTTCCTTGTGCTCTAAAGGAGTGTGAGAGGAGTGTGAACAGTACATACCTGTGTGTAAACTCCATTGCCATGCAGGTAATCAATACCGCGTCCATCCAGTTGCTGGGGACGCGGTTGATTATATATTTTTCCACATCCAGGTCCTCCTCACATATCTCATAGAAAACATTCAGAATTACAACACTAACCTCAAGAACATAATCTGTGTATCACCTTCTCTCTTTTTATAAACGCTTTAGCGATAACGTCAAATGATCTCTATAATAATAGAAGCATGGCTTACATAAAGACTGCACTTTCACATGGTGGACATCATCACCCATGCCCACAAATTATTTTACCAAGCTGCACAGTCACAGTTCTAGGTCACAGGCAGGGGCTGACCTAAGTTTTGCAGGGCCCTAGTCAAAACCTTTGAAGGCATGTGCTTTTGTGAACATAGATGCAGATCATTTCCGAGCAGCTATGGGAGCGTTTCAACGTTGGCAGCGGGTGGGGGCCAGAGTAGTTGCGGGGCCCCAGGGGACCCCTAGGGTGGCCACCTATGCTGCTTATGCCTTGAGCCATCTCAGGTCACAGGACCTACTAACTTTGACATCCTGTAAAGGCCATGCTGTACAGACCTATTCTCTGTGTGTGTTGATGTGACCTGTACAAATACTTCAGCAATCCTTTGCATGGCTCCCTCATTCTTTACCCTCTAATACCACGGTTCTCAAACTGTGGGTCGGGACCCCAGAGTGGGTCGCGCCATATCTGCCCATATCTGCATGGGGTCGCGACTTCCAGAGAGGCCATTGTCCACTGCAGGCCCAACACTATGGGACCGGGGGGTGCCACTGTGATACATTCGTGAAGTAGGTGATTGGCTTCCCGCGGCCGCCTGGACTGCTGCACAGAACCAGTTCCAACTTCACATTAATTTGTCACATAGGAATGCCAGTTGTTATGATGCACAAATATCACAAACGCAATGTCCAAAGGGTTAAAGGGGACCTTTCAGCTTTTTTTCCCCAAAAAATGTGCACAATTTACAAATATATATAGGGGCATTGTTTAGCGGTAACTTGCTGGTGTCATGTAAATTTTTTTTTTTCATCAGATGGGGTCCCAGAGCAAAATAGTTTGAGAACCCCTGCTCTAATATTCCACCATTATCCTAGGCAATTAATAATCCTATTTGTTTAATGCTTCTAAATCAGTGGTTCCCAAACTGTGTGCCGTGGCTCCCTGGGGTGCCGCGACGCTCTCCTTGGGGTGCCGTGGAATGTTTTTTCTGATATGGTGCAACATTGCTAGTGTCACTTAGAAACAACATTTTACGTCTTATATAGGACTAACACAAAATTTGAAGTATTTCTGTTTTTACCTAAATAGTTATTACTGGATTCTGACCCAAAGACGTAAAAAATGTGAAATGATTGTGTCTTAGGGGTGCCGCGAAAAATTATGGAGATGCTAAGGGTGCCTCAACTGAGAAAGTTTGGGAACCTCTGCTCTAAATGTTTCTCTCCTGTAAATGCATTATTTTTATATATATCTGATAACTCTCCTTGGGGGTAATTTACTTGTGCCGAGATTCACAGCGAAATGGCCATTTTCACCAAATGGTGAGAAGACTGAGCTTTTCTCACCGTCAAGATGATCTCATCTCGTCATTTACAATAGAGGTGCCTTTCCCATTTGCCCAAATTGAACAGTATTCTTTATCTTCTTATGGAAAAGCTTATAAATACTGATAAAAAAATCTCCAGAAAAAACAAAAAATACAGTTTTTAAAATTACAAAATGCACTCATACGTCATGCACACAAACATTGTAAAAAAAAAAAATGTGTTCATGTTAAATATAAAAAATAAAACATTTTAAATTAACCCAAAAAGCTATTCCAAAGCATACTATAAAAAATATATATAAAATATAAAAAAATATATATATAAAAATATTTAAATCTATTTTACTATGTTCACAGTACTATTTGTAATATAATAATATTTGGCTGCTCTTGTTCCCAGCTCGCTATGGCTGCAGTCAGGAATTGTGAAGGTTTTTAATAGGTGTTGATTTCACCACAAGCGAGTTCGGAACAAGACCCCTTCATTTGCATACTTCTCAATGGTGAGATGAATCTCTCTCACAGCGGGTTGACTCTAACTTTCCTGCAACAACTCAACGGCGAGATGAAATCACTGCTCAAACTCGATGAATAGTGGATTCACAAATTCCCCATTTAAACACAATGACAACTCGCGGCATCGAGATCAACTGAACGCCTAGTAAATGTTCCCCCTCTTACTCAATCAGTTTATAACCTGGAAACTTTTCCTCTGCTAATCTTACCTCTGTGCTGTATAATTATACGTTTTAGTTTTTATCTTAATCATCAACTATCTAAATCTGTGCAACAACTTCTGTCTCTTCGACAATTTCCATCCCCCTGCCCTTGACCAAATCACACCAACTACTCCTCATGTGTCACCACATCTCCAATGTCAGCCATGGCACACTATGGATTCAGGAGACCTTCAAGAAAACCTCTCCCTCTGAGCAAAACATCATCTCCACAAATCTCATTATCTCAATGATTTTGTAACTTACACAAATATTTAACATAACATAACAAAATGCAATGGACAATGTCAATCACACCTACTTTGGATGTTTAAGCTCTATTCACCCCAAATACAGTACTGTCTTCTTATACAAAATCCATCAGTTTTCATAAGCCAAATCTTGCTTTGTCCCTCTACTTGTATCTTCCCATCTTTATTTAAGCATGTATTGGCCTCGCCGATTCTGAAAAATCAAACCTTCTTCTTATCCTTCGTGATTTGTCCACTTGTTTTCTTACACAATTGTTTGGCTACTCTTCAGTCACGTCAAATCAACTGCACTGACTGAGGTGGTCAATGACTTGAACACTACTAAATCTAAAGGCAACGGTGTACTCTCTTTTAACTTCTGGATCTTTTTGCTGTTGACCATAATCTTTTAATGTGACATTCCTTTTCTTGATTCACATCCTACTTATCTAACTGAATTTTCAGTGTTTAATATTCGGGATCCACCTCCCTTGTCCTTCCTATACTTGTTGTAGTACCACAAGGCTTAGCGTTAGGTCCAGCTCTATCTATACCACTTCTCTTGGCCTGTTAAGTAATTTGGATATTAGTATCATCTCTATGCAAATGATACACAAATGTACCTTTTTCCACTTTTGGGCCTAATTTCACTAAGCGGGGAGTTTGCAGGGGAATTGAAAAGTGGGGATGTTGCTCATAGCAACCAATCAGATTCAAGCTCTCATTTTCATTTTACATACTGGAGAATGTGAGCTTGAATCTGATTGGTTGCTATGGGCAACTTCCCCACTTTTCAATTCCCCTGCAAACTCCCCGCTTAGTGAATTTAGGCATTGATCTCTCTCCTACTCTGCTGGTTTATTCAGAATGTCCTACATCCATCTCATGGGCTCCATTTACCAAACCTAATCCTGCAGTCTGTAATTGTGGTAGCCAGACTCGCATCTCCTCGATGAGATTCTGGCTACACCAACCACAGGGTTTACAAAAGCTCACCTGGCCAGCAAGGTTCCACGAAGGTCTGCAGGATTATGATGTTCCTCTCGTTCTTCCGTTTTTTTTACTGATTTATTTTTTTGTAAATGGAACATCTCAGTGGTTTTCCTTGTTCATACAAATAAGGAAAACCACTGGTTTATTATATTCATATAATAATTATATAGTCATAGAATAATTATTTATTCTGTTCTGCACAGAATCCAACAGCCTCCCCATCAGGCCGTCAGGGGTGGCAGAGCAGCAGCATTTAGAAAAAACCGGCCAGGTGGTCACCCCGCTGCCCTCCTCTGTAGTTTAGAAGTGGCAGGACATGACGTCACACAACGTCACGGCGCACGTCACTTGCCAGCGCGAGGGGGTACTGTCCTAGGTCTGCCTAGGGCGCAGGCAGACCTAGCACCGGCCCTGCTCCCCATATGTACTTTCCTTTTCCTCCATCTAATAACAGCCATATGAGGGAGGAAAAGAGAGGTCTATGGGGAGACTGCTAATAACGTCATCTCCAGATGAACCACACCGAGGGTTTGTACATATTGAAAACATTGATTTTAGGTGATAAAGTCTATTGAAATGGACTTTCTTGCCTTTGTAAGTAGAGCCCTTCATCTGTTACAGCTAATTCGGAGTTAATAATATTTCCAACCAAAAGAATTTTCCTACTGGTGTCTGCGTTTCTGTTTACAACACAGCAGTAATGTCTTCTCAGGAAGTGTGCTATCTATTTGTCATTCTTGACTTTGAACTGTTGTTCGAGTCCCACATACAATCAATATCTAAATATCAAACAATATCAAAAGTCCAAAAACATTTCCATAATCTGCAAATGCTTCATACACCCGTCTGCAACAACTTCCACTGTGCGCTGCGCACTCCTGCACTGAGATATAGGAAAACCTCCTGGGAGGTAACTGAGGACTGGTTTTATTCGTATTGATCTTCAGTTTAGTACCAGCAATACATGATTTCTTGATACAATCTGGATCTAATACAGTCTGTAGGATTGTGAGAACACACACACAGGATCCAGACTTAAGGTGTTTAAGGCACTGTGAATGCGCATATAAGATGTTACACAGTGGATCTCTGAATTGTGAGAACCGAACTCAGTATACGAGAAGATCTGAAAGGGCCGACCTTTCCAATTGCTCACATAAAGTATGCAGGATTGGGGAGGGGTGGGAAATGATACAATAAGAGCAGGGGTTTAAGGGCTCCATGTACTCGTTATGCTGTGTTTGATAAGTATAGTAGCCAGGTTGTCATCTCCACGCTGCGAGCCTGGTTACATCGACCGCAGAATTTACAAATACTTATTCCTTCCCCGAGGTCCGCAGACATCGTAGCACCTCACTGGTTTTCTACGTCCTGCCACGACAGGGGTATATTTACTAAGCGGTGAGATTGCAGTGAGATTCTTACGGCATATAATACTTGGATTGGAATACCTAACTTGTAAAATGCAACAAAGACACAAAGATGTCGATTCAATCCTGCAGCGAAGAAGGGAAAAAGATGGTAATGCACTTCTTCCCATCTATTACGGCACTGAGATAAATAGACGAAAAGTTTCCCCCTTTGTGGAAGGGGGTTGAAAGCAAATCGAGTCAGTCTCATAGATCTTTACCCACTTCTAATACTGTATGTAACTGGATGTTCACAGACTCTGTATGTATGTATGTATGTATGTATGTATGTATGTATGTGTGTGTGTGTGTGTGTATATGTATGTATGTATGTATGTGTGTGTGTGTGTGTGTATATGTATGTATGTATGTATGTATGTATGTGTGTGTGTGTGTGTGTGTCTGTTAAAATATCTGTATATACCTCATGACATATCTTCAAATGTAACCAATGATCACTTTTAAAGGAATAGCAGATACCATAATGATAATTATAAGCACACAGGGTTTGGTGGCTGTATGGTAACTGCTATGTACACACCCCTAGATCAGTTGCTTTACACATTCTATAAGTCTATAAAAACTTTATGCAATATTCCAGCAGCTCCAGTAATCCACAGGGCAAACTATGTGTCAGCCTCAATTGTGTGTTGGCTCCCTATACCTATTTCTTTATACTAAACTAAGACACATAGAACAATATTTATAAATAGTAAATGATATTCTCCGAGTCCTAAAGAGAAAACAAAACATTCATGTTTGCTCCAAACGCTACATTACAGTGTGAATGTGGTATTCTCCCAGCCTGTAATACCCCATACTTTCCTCTAGAGGGAGCCTGGAAGTTCCAGCAAAGTGACACGCACCAGGCTCCAGGATCCCCACTAGCAGAGAGCAGCAGCCTTGGCTGGCGAGTGGGAGCTGGGTCTCGTAGCCTTAACCTGATCCTCGGAGCCCCCCAGGAGTGAGATCATCCCCCTCCTCTCAGCCAGTGGAGCTCCAGCGGCAGCCAGTGTGACAGCTGGCACCGGGGGATCCCGGGATCTTGTGGATCGGAAGAGATCTATACATTGCAGCCACTGGACAGCCAGGTCTCCGGCAGCCAGGCATCTGTGCAGGGTAGGCTGACTCTCCAGCATGGGAATAATGCGTGCAGTGTGTAGTGTGTGTAGTGTGTGCAGTGTGTGTAGTGTGTGTAGTGTGTGCAGTGTGTAGTGTGGGGTGTGCACTGTGGAAGTGCCTCTGTGCAGCCCCCTCTGATCCCCAGGCACTTCCACATTCCCCCCCATAAGCTCCCATTATATGATCCTGACTCTTGGAGAAGCTGCTGTGCTACATAAGAACTTTTATTGCTGTCAGGACTTAGATACTGGTGGGTGCAGAGGCTATACTGGGACCAGTGCAGAGGCTATACTGGGACCAGTGCAGAGTCCTGTCATTACTGGGGGAGTACAGATACTTTTCTCCATGTTATGGGATTGCATTGGTAGCATGCTTCTTCCACACTCACTCCTATGTATGCTATGGCAGTGACAGGGGTAACTGCAGTGACATTACACAGATGTGTTTACTATTATGCCAAATGACAGTCGTGATATTTATTATGTTGTTGACACCAGTCTTCTTGTGCAGCTATTTATTAATGATATTTATTCCTAAATAGTTAAATGATATGATACCATTACTAACTGAATTATGTTGTTATTACCACTGTTATTACAATAGTATGATGATTATTATTTATTCTTATATTCTTCTTATTATTAATATATAATGTCTATTATTATGCTTATTAATATTATTATATAACATTTATTATTATTATTAGTATTACTATTATTATTAATATTATTATTATTTATTATATAACGTTTATTATTATTATTATTATTATTACTATTTTTATTATAATATAACGTTTATTATTATTTATTATAACTTTGTTGTTATTGTTTTTAATAATCATGATAATAATTATTATTATTTTTATTATTAATACAGTTTTATAAATTGCTGTCATGTTTAAAGTTTTGGAGAAACACTACTTCTCTGTACAGTTAGTAAAATGTTTGGACTTGCAGGACTGACATTGATAGTATTTGTGCAGCAGTGATTGGTATCAGGTCCGGTCCGGGTGTATATGGGTTCAGTGTGCACACTTGATCCAATTATTTTGATTTACGAGCATCTGATCCAGAATTGCACCTTTTTTTTAGCTTTTGCACATACAACTCACAACGGCATAGCTTTATTTTTAAATTAGTAAATTAGAGTTGACCTAGTAAATTCACATAGTAACTCTAATTCTGTTTTCACAGTTTAAAGTTGACTTCCCTGCAGGTCAGTGTTTGGTTTTGACCAGGTCTACTCCCACACTCTGGATGATTCCCATGAGACCTTACATGTATCTTCAGGGCTCGTTCATTCACCTCGAAAACAATTGGAAAACCCCATTAGAATATTAGTGCTGTACATAGAGTGTTACCCACTATATAATGATGTGTTTTTGTATTGTAGGGATATACATTCATATACATACTGCCAATCATCTACACGCACTGTACTATTACTACCTGCTGCTTGTCTCTGATGGAGCTGCTTGGTATAGTGTTATCATTTCCCTGTCATGTTGGTTGGATTTTGACAGCATACCTATGAACCTATAGTGTCCAGCTGTCTAGAAGCCTGTAGTTTGCTGTGAATGCCACCCAGGCATCTATGGAAGGGGCCCAATGCATTTCTACACTGCGGTTCCAAATTCCTTATGGTGCCTTTTCAGGGCTCAAAATGGACTAAACTTTAACTGTGTTCATTGGCAGGAGATTTGTTAAGTGTAACTTTAAAAGGAAGAGGCTGACTCAATTTAAATTAGGATTAGGAGTAATAACAAGAGTAAATATGCATCTAGACATGTAGTAATGTAAGGGTATCCAATGCATTATGGGGCTGATCCCGAGTTGCACTTAGACCTTTTTTATGGGTTCAAGCGTAGACCTGAGCCAATCCATGTCGCAATGTGAGATTAAATGTATGACATGCACACAACTCACATACGGCTTAATGTTTCATTTGAACATTAGAGTTGAGTTTTTTGCAACTTTAATTCTGTTTTCCCAGTCTATGCTTGCCTCCCCTAGAGTTAAATGTTTGGTTTTGGCCAGGTCAATACGTGCACCTTTTTTACCCTTACTCCCAAACTCTGGATCAATCCCTTTATATTGCAAGTAAAATACATACATATGTAACACTGTCATTTCGAATGGAGTTCGGAAAATGTTTCTTCTTCTCAACTCTTAACTCTGCGGTTTGTGCTTTTGCCAAGGTATACATTTCCACCTGCTCTTGCTGTCACTCCGGAGTTAAACATGTGTAAACAGTATTAGAGTTAAGATGCTGCATTCCTGTGCTAAACTCTAAGCAGTCCATTTACTCATAATACAGATTTGAGCGCTAGTCTATAAATCCATACGCCAGACTCTTCATGGTGAGCCGGACGAGAACATGAGTTACCCACCATCCACCTTCCCATCCACATCCCTTCTCCTGCATTCAGAGTGACAGCGCTCGTCTTGGCATTTACACCCATTGTGATTGTGGATTTACACATAACTTTTATTTCATGCAATCAAATAACAATCAGTTTTTCTTTCTTTAGTAAATGGTTGATGACAGTAACGGCCAGGCTGTTACATATGTGTGCTACAAACAAAAGCAACAACTAATTCAAATGCTATTTCTATGACTGCCTCATATTACAACATACACGTTGAATCCATTCTGTTGTTGTCCCTTGTTCTGGAACAGAATCAGAGCGCTGTAACTGGTATCAGTGTCTGCCAGAATATTATCTCTGCTGATTTTGTAACATTTCTGCTTAATCGCTTTCCAGGTAAAAGGAGCTAATTGGGGTTTATTTTTTATAGATGTTGTAAAAAAGTGTTTAATGTAGATTATGTAAAGTGTGTGTTGTGTTTCACATGTGTGAAACACAACTGAAGTTTTTATGTCTGCATAGAGGCTTTGTGTGATGCGAGAGTCTGAATGTTAATTAATCATAAAGATAGATACATATTCATGCAGAGAAGACCCCATTCACATTGACTTGAAAAACCCGGGTATTTCAGCAAATTCCCAGGTAGCCTGAAATACTGGTATTTGTGAACGGGCCATATACTAATCCCGGCAGAGGCGGAACTACCACTGGTGCAGCAGGTGCAAGGCACCGGGGCCCATGAGGATCCAGGGGCCTATGGGGTTCCCAGAACTCATGTGGGTCCTGGAACCTGCAGGTGCTGCAGTTGCTCCCCAGGAGCGCAGGAACACCGTCCCAGAAACGCATGTTCCTGACAGCTATTCGGCTGAGCATATCGGCTGTGTCAGGGAAAGTCAAGTGGTGCTGGCTGTAAATCTGCCCAGACCTGACGTGCACACACCCCAAACACCTACCAATATACGAACCCAGATTGGAAAACAGCACGTCCGGCACTTTGAAGGGAAGGGGGCCCAAGGAATGGGAATTTTTGCACCTGTGCCCACAAATATGCAGTTCCATCTCTGAATCCCGGATCTCTTTACCTGGGGGAAAAAAGAAGGGTTATTCCCGAACCGACCGGGTCGCCCGTTCACACTGCAGACGACCCTGGCTCGGATCAGGAATAACCCAGGTTTTTTTTTATGTTAAAGTCGTGTCACTGGCTTCATTGTGTACGGTTGTTGCAGCTGTCAGCCGGCAATAGGGTAATTGCCTGGTCTTGTGTGAATGCGGTATGAATTAGTTTGGCTTTTTCTGTGATTATCTTCCCAGTATGATAGTGTACTTGTCGGTATAATGAAAGGGAAATGATGAATGCTGGTAATTCTGTGTATTCTCTATATTTCTTGGTGTACAGCCAATACATGATTATCTTTATCTATATAACTATTGCACATTTAAACACAATTAGTTGTAATAGCATTGTTTTTTTGCAGAGTTCCAGCCACCGCAGTAACAGGTGGAAATGTACACACTGTCAGACCCTGTTATACTGCAGAGTGAGGCGAATGTACACTGTGCAAACAGACCTGTCCAAACGTCACCTGTACAAGACAGTTACATATTTGTGATGTTTGCAATAAAACAACAAAACACAAATACGTTGCACTCGTCGCTGTGCAGAGGCTTGTCCACGCGTCGTATGGAACAGGTTTCTGCTGTTACTCTCACGCTCTGGATCAGTCCCCATTTGTGTCGTTTTGTCGAGTAACTGTTGTGTAAGATGGTGAAAGGGACGTACGAAGAGTTCCCATACTTTATAAGAGGGGTTGCAGGTTTGTTTTGAATACCTGAAAGGTTAGTGTTACAGTCAGGGGCGGTACGTGACATAGAAAGGA
This sequence comes from Platyplectrum ornatum, assembly GCA_016617825.1. Lineage (NCBI taxonomy): Eukaryota > Metazoa > Chordata > Amphibia > Anura > Limnodynastidae > Platyplectrum > Platyplectrum ornatum. The sequence continues at coordinate 63,722 of JABWIB010001017.1, forward strand.
GACGGGGCACAATTCTGGATGGGTTGGATGAAGCAGAGAAATGCGTCAGGACAGAGCAGCAGAACTTTACTCTCTTACTTTCAAGTCTGGATCTGTGCTGAAAAATTCGGCTTATACTCGAGTATATACGGTAATAAAAGTAAGGACTGACAGATATAGCAAAGACGACTTTTACACATCTAGATATGAAAAAACGAATATATATGGGAAATCGCACCAGCTCTGATAACATCAAAAGTATTAGGTACAATGGGTTCAGAGGCAGTGCTCAGAGTGTATATTTTAAAGCCAGGGTATGGATCTCAGCCCTGTCCACTGTATAACCTCACCCCCTCCGGCCTCGCAATATTTTAAATGAATGTTCTACTCCAGTTCAGAGGGGTGGGCCTTATACAAGGGGGAGGGCTTAATGAGTGATAAGGGGCCAGTATACCATACCGGTGTATACCGGCCCATTTCGGGCACTGTGCAGAGGTAATACTAGAAAACTCTGAGGTGCTCACCATAGCAAAGTATTTTTAAACCCCGCACCCCTTCAGACATATAATAGCCAATCTGTTAAAATATACTTTTTTAATGAATAATAAACGTAAAAAGTATTTAACACACATAATATATAGAAAATACATAGAATATAAATGTTATTAGCTCATTTACATTAAAAGATATATCGCCAATTATTGCAAATTGGCACAATAATCATTCTAGTGTGTGGCTCAGATAAAAATCAAAGAGATCAAATTATCATCCCAGAAAGGCTCTGGGACGATAATCTGATCTTTCCAAATTCTGAAATGATATCGTCCCATAGGGGACAATATTGTATTGTGTGGTACCATTTCAGTACCATGTTATAGATATTTCTATAATAGTTGGTTTTAATTATTAATGTTAACTGATTAACCCTATGCTCCTCACATAGGAAACATCATCCTAACTGTAAACAGCAAATCATTAATAATCACATATGCTAATTAGTAATCACTGTAATCACGCACAGTTTACATAGTCTATTATATCATTAGAAAAAGATTAACCTCCCAACAGTTATAGACACACCTGTCACACTTTTATAGGAAGGGCGTATAGTTCACATTTTCATTTAATCCCTCGGGCGATATGAAATCTAATAAAAAAGATCCATTTAACCTCTTTTGGAAGCAGTAGTTGGCTGTTATCACCTACCCCGATGTTGCTATGTAATTGTAGGATGATAAATCCTCTAAGAAATTTTAGGTTGGAAGAATGATATGTTAGAAAATGACGAGCGACCGGGGTGAGTATTTTGCAATACAGGCTCTCTCACAGCTCTATGAGGCGCTGTTTAAAGGACCTTATTGTTTTTTCCATGTATCTCTTGACGCGAGGACACGAAAAGCGATAAACAACATTTTTGCTGTTACAATGATAAAATGTTTCCGTTGGAAACTGTTAGAATATCTACCTGTAAGTCACAATGTCCACAAGGATGACATCCATTGGTTACTGATTTACGTGGTTTCATAGTGGAAAAATAACTTTTTACCAAAAGATCCTTTAGGTTAGTGGCCCAACCCCAACATATAAAATATATGATCCCCAAAGCTTGGCGGTGATGATCAGATTTGATTTTAGAACATGTAAATGTTTATTAAAAATTTTGTTAATTAAAGAAGCCTCATTACAAAAATCACCAATAGGTCTTATTTGTTAAACCTCTCTTTTGAACTGTGCATATATTAGGGTCTCCCGAGGTGTACCTACTAGGGCATTCTGATAGGCTTTCTTCAAATGGTTATTAGAATAACCCCTTTGTCTCTACCTGTCTTGTAGTTCCCTTTCTCTCTTTTTGAACTTGTCAGCAGATGAACACGTTCCAGTGACATGCACCTTCTGTGGAGGATATTGTTAGTTGCATTTGGCTTGCGATAAAGATCTGCATATATATTTCTGTTAGCATTCAACCTCATGGCGACTATACTTGAGAGAGATAGGCTTAATTGTAATGATTTGGACCTATCTATGAAGGAAATCAGAGTTTCCTCCTCCCTCTGCCATAAGAGCAGGATGTCGTCTATGTATCTTAGCCACAAAGGGATACACAATGTGTACCCCTCATTGCCATCAACAAAGACGGCATCCTACTCACACCAGCCCAAATAAACATTGGCGAACGTGGGAGCACAGGCGGTCCCCATTGCTGTCCCATGTAACTGTAAATAACATTGACTGTCAAAAACAAAATAATTAACTGTTAAATGTAAGCGGTCAGGAAATATCAGTAGAATCAGTGGAAGATAAATCAGTGATGATGAAGAGAGTTAATTGAAATACATTTAATTTTAACTTTAGTATCATAAAAAATGTAGTAAACTAAATAGAATTAGCGTTTGTAATGAAAAAAAAAAACTCTTCTTACAATTTATGAATAAGTTCTGGATGTGGGACTGAGAGTTGGTAATCAGACAGGGCGTGAGGCGGCTGTTATTAGGAAAGCAGAGGGGGTGAAGAGGTAGTGAAGAGGAAATAGCTTTGTAGGTAGTAGTGACAATAGTGTAGTAGTGTAGAGCTTTGTAGGTAGACAGTAGTGACAATTTGTTGACAGATGGGAAGCCAATGTAGGGATTCAATTTTGATGCTTGTTTAGATTAGACGCAAAAAGGAGAAAACAAGAACATATATGCAGAAAGAAATAATTCCAAAGAATAGCTAAGAGTAGTTGGTGTTAAAAAGGAAATGTATTATTGACGGTATAAAGGTTTATATGAGCTAGGTGTTATTTTGGGGCATATGATCTGTAGAATGCTGGTAAGACCATGTAATGCCCTGAGATAGAGGGCCCATTTTAATCCAATTTGCATCTTTTCATGTCGAGGTGCGTAGAGTCGCGTATAAAAAGTTGTGAATTTTCACTACTGTAATAGACTGGAAAAAGCGTGTAACTAGCACGAGCAGGGGATTGAACCAACCCCATAGTGTTAAGGTGACAAGTTAATGTCTGTTAGGGAGCAACAGGTAGTTCTGGAGGGGTCCCATTACCCAAATGTCAATGATTTATTAATGGATGGAAATTAATGGTTGAATATTGGATTACTGCCATTATTGCACTATTTGGTCAGGTTTTAGCTATGGCAAGGCTCAGGCAATTATGTATCAGGAGTCAGTCTCTGGGTGTATTGCCTCATCATGACAGTGTACCCCATAACCGATTTGTTTACCAGTCACAGCTCGGGTAACCATTGGCGGCACTGTAATGTGGGCTTCTTGCCCATCGACTCTAATATATCCCTCAGAGGAAGTGAACCCAACATAACCATAGTGGGAGCTGCCATATTATGAAACGGTTTATTCCTTGTGCGGTAACTCATTTTCTCATACATGCTGGTTTAGCCCACCATATCCTGTTTCCTCCTTGGAATACGTTTGCAGTTGTCCATCAGGATCGTTGTACCAGAATATAACAAGCTCACGTAGCTTTCCTTAGCGTCCCCCATAAAAGTGACACTTCATAAAGATAAGATCAGTCTGTCATTTGCCTGTTCAGTGTTTCAGAGCTTTTCTTCTGCTTTCGCTGACATTCTGTTCCCTGTCATTTCAGCTTGCCTGTATTTAGCTTTTGCACTAAGTGATGACATGTGTTAAAAGGCAGATATTGCAGTATAAACATGGTGTTATGTAGAAAGACAGACAATATATATACATAGGGGTTTTGGCACGGAAAATGAGATCAAGTCTTGATGTAAGTCTTCAGACGATATTAAATAAAATAGCGTCTTTGGTAATGGTAACTTGGTATGTGTGGTATGAAGTCGGCTGAAGCTTTCAACATGTCTTGTTAACTGGATTTTTTTATTGCTTGATATAAAGTTCATCAGTCAGTCTGTCCTTGTAAAGTGTTCTGAATGCATATCAACGAGCCTCTTATATCGCAGCATTATTGAAGCTCGCTCTGTCAAGGGTGAGAAGCAGATCTTATTTCTACTTATAGTGTCTAGCCATTTATCAGACAGCATATTAACTTGCCTTAAGTCTTGTGTTTGAAATATGCATAAAAGTTGTGTCATTGTATCCCATTTATGATCAATATATTTTGTACCTTAAAGATCCCCACTAGTAATACTTCCCTAGGGTGTCCCCTGACCCTCAAGGTAATCCCTCAGGCCTGGATGCAGACTTCAGATTATTATTTGATTTCCATGTGTTTGAAACAGATTTCATCTGATGTAGCGGTCTGTGCATGCGTATGCATCTGTGCAATCTGATTAAATACACTTCTGACAATGGGGCCATGTTGCACTCCCACATAGGAATGACTAGGGGATGGATCCAGACTGTGAAAATGACTCATTTCTGCAGTCTGGGTTTGGAAGGATAATAGTATTTCGTAAGCGTAAGCAACTCAATTTATGTAAGAGGGTGCGTGTGGGAAGTACGCATGGTGGATGGGGGGGGGCATGGAAAGTGTAAGAAAAAGCTTTGCAGAGAAGTTAAGGTAAGGGCCTGGCAGCGTATTTCCCTCTGTTGGGACGAGTGGTCTCCACCCTATAAAGGAGGGAATAGGAAACTTTTGGCCAAAAGCGAATTCAGCGTTCCTGCCACCAAATGTTGAACATGCAGTGGTCTGTATCCGACCAGCAGACTGTGCACAAGTCCATACATCATTATTTAAACATAGGACTCGACAACACCTATTCCCCAGGTTACCATCCGGACCAAAAACTTAAACTATATTATATTTCTCAGATTTAAGCAGGAACAGGAGGAACCAGTATTCGGAAATGTTGTGTTTATTACAGAAAATAGAACAAATACTAACACAGAACAGAACAGATTCAGTACAACAAATACAAAAGTACAAAGCACCTGGATGGCAGGATGTAAGTACACAAGATACTGAGATAACACAGGAATGGAGCTAGAACTGGAGCAGGTGAGAGACTGGTAATGGATCTCAGGAATGAGGCCAAACAGGTCCACAAAAACAGGTACAGGGACAGTACAGAAGGGTGACAGAATATGGTAAACACCAAACACAGAGGTAATACAAGAAACCAGGCATGGACTGGAGTAGGTAGGATCCTGGTAATGGGCTATAGGGGCAGACAAGGACAGAACAAACCAGAATGAACAAAGCCCAACCAACAAGGAAATAAACGTATGTGGTAAACATAGACTCAAATAGGAAGACCTGAAGCACACAGGCTAGGACTGGATCAAACAACAGGTAACATAATTGAGAAATACAGCCAGGCGTCTCACTTAAGTGGAGACAAAAAGCTAACATCATCAACGCTCTCGCTCAAGTGGAGAAAGGAACCTAACATGACCAACGCTCTTGCTCAAGTGGAGAAAGGAACCTAACATGACCAACGCTTTTGGTCAAGTGGAGAAAGGAACCTAACATCACCATCACTCTCGCTCAAGTAGAGAAAGGAACCTAACATGGCCAACGCTCTCGCTCAAGTGGAGAAAGGAACCTAACATGACTAACGCTCTCACTCAAGTAGAGAAAAGAACCTAAATGACCAACACTGTCGCTCAAGTGGAGAAAGGAACCTAACATCACCAACGCTCTCACTCAAGTGGAGAAAGGAACCTAAAATGACCAGCGCTCTCGCTCAAGTGGAGAAAGGAACCTAACATCGCCAACACTCCCGCTCAAGTGGAGAAAGGAACCCAACATGACCAACGCTCTCGCTCAAGTGGAGAAAGGAACCTAACATGACCAACTCTCTCGCTCAAGTGGAGAAAGGAACCTAACATGACCAGCGCTCTTGCTCAGTGAAATACTCACAGAGCAGGGGTGGTAATCCACTAATGACATTAAGTAACAAGTCCATGATAAGTGGCAGTTCAATATATTGTATATCAAAATATCAAAGCATGCAGGTCCAGGACTGCCCCTAAAGGCTAAACATGAAACTACTTCATGGTATGGAAAGACCTCATGTTATAATGCAATGATTTCAAAACTTTTTCAGTTCGAGGCATTCTTAAGGTATTTTTTCAAGGAGCCCCTAAGAGAAAATAATTACCAAGAAGTCCCAAAATTTTTAGTTTTTGAGTCAAAACAGTGTAATAACTATTTAGGTAAAGACAGATATACTTCAGGTTCACATCAAATCTATGTGTAGCTCCAATATAAGAGGTAACATTGCGCTTTTAAGCAACGCTAGCAATGTGTCACCACATCCGTTGTTCGTCACCCCAATGAGAACGTTGTGACATCCCAGGGAGCCTATGCGCACAGTTTGGCAACCACTGATGTGATGTGATAAAATACAACCAGCCAGGTTCCAGTGTAGCATTAGACGTGTATCCATCAACTTCAGCTATGTTCTGTAGTTTAGATCTTCAATAAACTAGTGTAGACATTGTACCACATAAAGTCTTGATCATTTCTATGCACTTGTTTACTGGCCATGTAAACCCACCCAAAATACAACAACATAAAACTCTGCGTTGAGCTGAGAATCCATCCCCCTCTCTTTCCAGATAACTAACATCCAGGAATCTTTGGTTTGGCTGTGAAATCTCATGTAGAATAATGTTATCAGCCCATGTCAGCACCCCACAAAATGTAATGTAATGTATTTCATGTATAAACTTTATCTTGGCAACGAGGCAAAAATTGCTCTAATGATAGAACGATTTCACATGGCGCAGTTTTCTTTCTGAGTCTTTATAAGAAATTCCCTTCTCCTATACGTGTGGCTGTAGTTCTATTAACTTCATTTGCTCATTTTCCCAGTTTAGTTGGAGATTTAGTTTTTTCCTATTGAAAATGAGTGCAGCCTATCCTGGGCTCCATTAGTAGTTCTTCAAATGAACCAGCATTTCAAACATGTTGTGATAAGGTTAGGGGCATTGTGATAGAGGGGACGGTATTTCGGTCCCCAGTTCAGTTCTAGTCACGTGTGTTATGAAACCCCAGGGAAAATGTATGTTGTTGAAATACTTTTCCCAACAGTGTGTTTTGGCTTTTGTAAAAACTGGTAAGGGTCCCTGGGGTTGGATGGTTGAAAGAGTGGGAGGGCCCACCATCCACCAAGCCTAGTTGGGTTTTGGGCTTAGTCAAGGCCAATCAGGTCAGCACTTGAGTAAGGCCTTAATAGGCCTTATTAAGGCCTATATGTGGTTCTGAGCTCAGAGTCTCTGATCTGGGCGCAGACAGACAGCCTGAAACACAGCCATACCTGTGATTGTTGCATGCAGATGTAAGTGATGTGCTAAGCTTTTATTGAGATCCTGGCAGTAGGCTTGACCTCTGTGTTTAGTTAGTTAGCCGATCATGCGCTTTTTCGCGTCTATTACGGTACCTGTTTCTTGCATCTTTTTATATGCGGCTCCATGAGCCACAAGCTAAAAAGAGCAGGTCTTTCTCACTTACGCTGTTTACATAAGGGGGAAAAACACAGCGCCTTAGGAATTGAATTGGCTAAGGCACAATGTGCTAATACAAAAACACTGCAGGGGTGAACAACATAAACGACATATTACCATAAAACTTTATAGATATTAATAGTGGCTTATATTCACCCTTTTATACTATGAAACCAGTACGCTCTCCCCCATATTAATATAATATCTAGAAACAAGAATAGCAACTATCCTTATGATTTAAAGAAAATTCCTGAAAGTTTGTAACAAATGAATGAAGTAAGTTATGAAGGGAATCTTATCCTGCACTGATGTCCACAGTTCAGTTTCTCTGATTTTCAGCACACACCGAGACAGAGCATGCTGCTATTTTATCTGCGCAATCCTGACGAGGCATAATGCTAATCTTAGGTTTGGGCTCTCTGGGCTTTGCAGGGCACTAGAAATAATAATTAGAAGGGGGCCCCCACCGGTAATGGCAACCACCTCCAACTGCTGTTGGTTGTGGCCTGTCAGGACTCCCTTGGCAGTGGGGGGAGCCATTACCAATAGTGGGGGCCCTCAAAGACACAGCAGAGCCAGCTGCATTGACAGCATGGAGCCCCCTGAGTTGCAGGGCCCTAGGTGGCCGCCTATTTGGCCTATTCCTAGGGTTGCCTATAGAAGGCGGTTTCCAGGCAAACATAACTTTTCCGGGTTTAGATCCCAGGTAATGAAACCCGGAATTTGTAACTGGCCCCATTTACACTGACTTGAAAAACCTGGGTCAATGTGAACAGGGTATTAGAAACATACTTCATAATATTATAAATGATATAAAGATACTAAATATATCTATTTTTAGATTGATTGCAGATTAATTTCTTATTGAAGAATAAAAAAATATAATGGCGTATATAACAACCAAATGTAGGAAGTATCTACCATTTTTACTGCATGGAAGTTGTACTTACATGAAATAATGACCAGACAAGGGTCAACGGATATTTATTATTGTAGACAAAGTACAAGTTCCGAGTAACAGCACTTCCAATATCTGTCACAGCCATGAAACACTGCCACATCCCCTTACTCCATTAGTATATCTGTTGAGTGAATCATTGTCTTGCTTATGAAATACTTAGCAGCAGTGCCTGGGCCATTCTGTCCTACCTTCTGTACCAGAACACCAGTATAAGTCCTTCCCATAAGGAGGGAAATGTTATGCACTAAAGAAATCCATGTGAGCAGAGGTTCCATCTTGGGTTGTGAACACGGTTCTGCTTGTTATGTAAGAAGATCAGGACATTGATTTTAAAGTAGACTTCTGGACACTTAAGTGTCCAGAACAAGGGTTTACGACTTCTAGTTTCTCCCTCCGTGGAGAAACCAAGAGTTGACAATGTGGGGGTGGGACAGAGGTGAGATTTATGTAAATCATGTCCGAAGCTCCGCTCCTGTAATGGTACAAAACATACATTTACTATGAGTGGGCAGGAGAGACATCATTAAGCCCCATCCATTCGTAGTACCAATCAGGGCTGGAGACAGTGATTTACAGTGAATTTAGTGGACTCCCCTCTATCACGCATATACACAGACCTGCATGAGAACGTAACTCGTGCGCATGTCTGGATTCGGTCCAGTGTGATATTTTGCAGTGACCCAGCTTTGGCCTCAGCAATAGCTTAGTTGATAGTTACCATTTTTCTGATTGTCTTAATAACATTATAATCACGCCATGCAGTTGTGACCTTAGAGCCAGCATTTCGGAGAGAAATAGTTTGCATTATTGAATGAATAAAGCTCCGCTCTGTTTTGATTCACTCCGTGTTGTTGCAGAATAAATAAAAGAGAAATGAGTTATCAGCCGCTGAAATAGAATGCATTATATGGAAGAGATCAGGCACTGCAGCGGCTAAATTATTTTTCAGATTACAGGGCCGTATCATGTTTCATATACACGCTTCAGTTTAGCAATTACAATCTCATAGTCGTTGCAGTGATACATTTTACAATGATGTTTTAAATCCTTTAAAAGGATGTTTCTAATGAAAGGACAAAGTTACTTTAATGAAAGTCATTTTTTAATGTTTCTTTTCAGTCTGGGCATTAGCCTACATGACATGGAAACAGGTTACAGTATATGTGATTTCAGGATAGAAATGTGCAATGGTTTGGTTAAATAAGGATTTTTAAAAACAGATGTACTATGTTCGTATTCTGACATCAGCTTATAGTGGCACTACTTCTGTATACTGACATCCAGCTTATAGCGGCACCACCTCCATATAATGACATCAGCTTATAGTGGCACCACCTCTATATACTGACATCAGCTTATAGTTGCACCACCTCCATATACTGACATCAGCTTATAGCGGCACCACCTCCATATAATGACATCTAGCTTATAGCGGCACCTCCATATACTGACATCTAGCTTATAGCGGCACC
>JABWIB010001018.1:9433-30915 GCA_016617825.1 Platyplectrum ornatum
ATCTCTCAGTAGCTGCCCAGCATGTGCAAATGAGAGTGTAAGAGCCTGACACCATTTTCACAGTCTCAAACAGGTGCATGCTCTAATCAGCATAACTTAGGCTGAAGGCCTTACACACCTGAAATGGGCCCGATGGATGGAGCTCAAACCTCCCAGCATTCCCGTGAATGAAACAGGTAAAATTAAGACCTGCCCGAATGATGTCATAACTCTGCCCAAAACCCACCTCGCTCTACCCATACCTCGTATGGCCATGCAACCCCCTTTTGACCCAATTTTTTAAGCAATAGAACAAAAAACTGCCAATGTTGTTCACTTAGAAACCGGGACTTTCCCACTGAAACCCTTAAGCGGCTTTGCAGAATATATAGATAAGCAATATGTGACATGTGCAGAGTCCTTGCTCCACCAAAATACAGAGCTCTGAATCATTCTCAAAATCACATGTCATGTTACTGTGGTTGCTATGGGTGATCAGAATCATAATGAAAAAAACACTACTGTAAGTGTATAGGCAGAAGATTAAATAATTAACTGTGAAAGAACTATATTGGACACCTTGTTTGCCAAATGCTACGATCTCACTAGTCAGTAGTCATTTCCCCACAAGCCTGCTGTAATAGTAGAATATAATGTATTTAGATTGTACGATTGAAACCTCTTTATCACAATGTGGAGGAACTATTTCACCTTGATTTCTCCTATGAGCATTAAATAAAGCAGACACTGGAGTCTTCATCTATACACTATGTCCAAGGCTCCCTCCATCACCTCCTGCCAGTCCCTTATTACTCCAGGAATTGATGTTATGTGGATGTGACATAAACACATCACATCACATAATATGTGAAAGCTATAACATGAGGACCACTGGCAGATATGTGTGATTACCATATGATCTGCAGCTAGTCTGAGCAATCCTGAATGTAGTACAGCAGCTTTGAGCGGTGGATCATGTAAAACCTGATCAGTACCTTATTCTCATTTCGCACTCCGTCCCCAGACACGCCATTAATCAGTATCTGGCGACGTGTGGCAGGAATTTATTTTCGCTCCACGTCTCCTCCTACCCTTGACTTTTCTATCTCTCTTTATAGATCAGGTGCTTTCGCTGTGTGCCACAATGTTTATTGCCTGTTGTAAAAGAAAAATCTCCACAAAGAAGCATAACACTACAGCATCGCAGCTTGTCTTAAAGCCCCAGACACAAGCTATCTCATGCAACCTGGACCAGTCACATTGGAATCACATCTGATGGGACAAATTGCTAAGTGTACATAAAGGGCTCATTTACTAATATTTCTCCTGCGGTCAGTAATTTTGGTAGCCACATTCGCAGCTCATTGCCTTAGAGTCTGGCTGTATTGATCAAAGGGTTTGCAATCACTTATCCCTCCAGTGAGGTTCCATGATGGTCTGCGGGATCATCGTAGCTCCTCGCTGACGTACATGTCATAAATCAATTCTGCCACTAGGGGAGCAATAGGGAGGTCTATGGGGACATCGCAGGGATACTAGTAATAATGACATCTCCATTTACAATAAGTTCCATTTCAGATGACAAGTTTCGATGTCAAATGAAAACATGAAGTTATTGTTACTTAGTAAATGGAGCCTGAAGTCACATGTGGACACATATGATCGGTGATGAATGAAGGTTGTACACAAAGCATAACCACCAGTAGTTCCTGGGGCACAGAACATTGCATTCTGCTTGGCTGCTGTACCTATGTGCCGACCTAGAACTGCAGTTGAATTTTTAACTGGATCACACTTAACACTTTAGACAAGGACTTAGGTCCTTGTGATCCTCATATAAGAACTTTCAGGTTATTTATCCAGCAATGTCAGAACCTAACGTTCAAAGTTCCAGCCCATAAGATCATAGCAATGGCCAATGATACTAACATTTTTGGAACTATATGTAAATCAACACCTATTAACAGATTCAGATTTTAGCCACTATTCACTTACTCACAACTTACTCAAGAGTGGGTAAAACCATAAAACATCCTCTTTCCGCAAACTAATGTTGTGAACAATTTTAGCTTACACTCATAGACAGCTCAGACAGCGCTAGATACAGTTATTAGAAAATGCTGGGCAGGCATTAATGAGAAATGCCCGTACAGACTGTAACAATAGTACCGGGCTTCCTGTAGATTTCTATGCTGCACAAGGTTACATTTAACTATTTTTCTAACTGAGAGCTGTATGTCAGGTCATTTATTTTTCTGTCTCTCTGTGTCAGAATGGCAAACGACATCATCAATAGCATAGCCTNAGGGGCAAAGAAGTCTGTGTTATGTTAACCGGTATATCGCCCAACACGCAGCTCTTATTGCCATGTGGAAACAGTTATTGCATTGTGATGGCNAGGTAGCAATACATCATTTATTATTATTTTATAGCAGCATTTAAGAATAAAGCACCTCTCTATGCAATATGCATTAACTGGAAACATTTATTAAAATATGTGGTTTTCTAGCAGAGCCGTCCACAATAATGTTTATCCAGGTCCCTCTAAGTCCATTTGCAATGGGCACCATACGTATATGCTGTACCTGCTGGAAANAAAAGTATTCAATGTCACATGCTCCGTGCATGCGGGGTGATCAGCAGAGAATACCAAACCAGTTATTAATGATGTATTTCTTATTTCATAGCCAGCACAGCACTAATCCATAGCCAGTCAGCCTCAGCATAAAATAGAGACATGTATATAGAGCAATGACACTTACGTTAAATCTAGATTTTTCAAATTATACTTTTATAAATTAAAAATAAATAAAACAAATAAANACCAATGCAACTTCTGGGAAGAAACCAAGATATATGACACAGATAAAATACTTTCAGTAACTTACATCACGTAAAATCACCAGAACGGATGTTAAAAATGCCCATAAAACATTCCTTCGTCTGTCTGCTGTGGACTGGTGAAAGCCCCTATTTGCATTTATATTGCATCATTTATCTATTTAATCTGTTAAACCATTAAATAGACATAATAACATGGACACGGGCACCACTAAGGCATAAACTCATTTTACACATCTAATATAATGAAGACTTGTACAAGATTATTCCGTAGGAATGACAATGAGAAATAGAACAACGAAATCACTAATCACACAACATGTGTTCATCATACGCATAACTAGGAAGAGATTGGACATTCATACTAATAGTCTTTACACAACAGCTTATCNGTTATTAATATTAAACTATTACCAGCCATAGCGACAACTGATCACCTGTAAAAAGAAATGTGTCCTCCATTAAACCCACCTAACCCCAATGATGGAAGTTTAGGTGTGACCCAGACGCCACCAGCAGCTCTGGATTTATGCGCTAATACATTAAGTTGTGTATGGACATATTATAGTCACTTACAATGCAAATATGTTCCTGATACATTCTCTACCCCGGTATTCCTTACACAACTGCAGGATTCTAAACCAACAATTCATAAGCTGAGTTCCCAAAGACAAGGTGCCTCTCCAATGGGCCGGTATATGCTGTGGATTGCTGGTGGTCAGCAGCTAAGGACTTAGACAGGACTATGTCCTGTGGCTGGTAAAAAAGGGGTCGCTATAAACATTCAGGCCTGGATTGAGCTCACTCGTATGAGGGCAGCATTGCTGTTCATTGGCTACAGTTGCCCTGACTCTTAATGCATAGAATGTGGGATGGCCATGTTACATTTCTAATGTGCTACTAACTACAGANATTTGCCATGCAAGGTTAAAAACTGGAGCTAGAGTACAATTATCAATAGGATTTTCCATGTGACCAGATAATTGTGCTTAAAGATAAAAGTGTTTTTTTCTGGTGCCTTAACGATATTTTATTAAAAAAAAAATCTTCCCCACACACTAAGATGATTTTTAGACCAATCCACAATAATTAAAGAATTGGGCAAATCATTGTCCTGGTGTGTGGCTACATGAAGTTACATTTTACCCATCATCTGATTAAGCTCTATGGGCACAGGATTTGTGTATTATGTTCATGTGCAGGGTTAGAATATAGAATGTAGCGTATTAGAGCTAAACACAACANTGTTGATGTGAAATGTGAACCCAACCCATCCGGAATTTACAGTCCATAACCAATGATAATAACATCTTATTTGTGCCTTTTAGCTGCTTTGAAACACCGCTCACAATGTTAAAGACAAATTAAAGTTGTTTTTCAAGGAACATTAAATATATCATCTGCATGCAGCAGAGAAGCCAGAACAGCTGGACAAACCTGATAACATATCTACAACCCTCACATCTCGGCCCTTCGTTTCCCTGAGATAAAGCCACTGAAAGGCTAGCCTGTGAAGAGACGCAGAGCCTTGATGTGATTTTCCAAATCAGAGAATTGTGATTGTAGGGCATGGAAGAAGTGGCCAGTGTTTCTTGCATGGAGCACACGAGAACATCTCGCCTACTGAGAGGTTGATCTGACAGGACAGGATTTGCCATGGCATTGGAGATAAGTGACGGTTAAATCAGCGTGAACCGCCGCTTACACTTCAAGAGCTGTTGTTACTGATGGGATCTCCCAGTAACACATCGATCGTCTTTAAAATGCTGCTTTTGATATTTAGAAATGATTAGCCGGGGATTTTGAATGATTGATCTTGGCTACAAGAGCTTGGAAGACGGAGACCATGGGTGGGGAGGGAAAGAAAGGTCAGATAGAAATATTTGTAGGCAAAAACAAGAAAAATCTATGATTATAATTAAAGTATAATAACTCTCTTTATTTTAATTATTATTGACAATGCTTGTAATAATAATAACAACAATATATTACACAACTGTTTATAGTTTACATCATAATGTCAAATAAGATGTCACTTGGCCCATCCTGTCTTTCCCTTTTATTTTCAACCATAATAAAAAAAAAAAAAATGTGAACACACTGTGCTCTCATTGGGGTGCCATAACCAGCTTAAATAGCAGATAGATGGGCGCAGCGTCGCCCATCCACCCATCCATCTGCTAGCACCTCTGAGTGAAGGAACGCACATTTAAGTGAGAGAAGGGGCGTTTCTCTCATTTAAATATGTGCTGTAGCGGGGAGCTGAGGGAAGCGCTTCCACGTTGCTGTTGCAACATCTCATAGATGTGTAAGTGTTATGAAGCAGCCCATTTTCCTAAGTCCCTGACTGCCCCTAGAGGTGAAACAAGATTCTACAAGAGCACATAGAGTAACACCTACTAAGCTACATATATTTATGTTACCTGCATACATTCCCCTTTATATAGTTTGTATTACGGTACTTAAAGATTTGAAATATCAATGGTCGAGGTACAGGTCCCTCTGGCACTGGTAGCTTTTCCATCCTGTGCAAGGGTTCAATTACTAAAACCCTATAACTCTATTATGAAAGCCAGTAATAATACCACATTCAGATTAGCAGCCCACAGATCACTGGTGTTTTCTAACCCTGGTGATCTGTGAGCACACAGACTGGCTGCCCGTTCACACTGCACACTATGCATAGGCAGCACCGGACCCGGCTTTTCCCATCAACCCCTTCTTTTTATTCGGGTCTCAGACCTGACCAGAGAGAGCCGAGATTGCCGATCAGACTGCATGGGAAAAGCCAGGGTTATCATGAAGTCCAGCGGTTTCACTAAAGCCCCGGCTTTTCCCATGCAGTCTGAACGGTGTATAGGTTACTGATACCCCGTTCACATAAACTACCCTGGTAAATCTGTTTTTAACAGGCAGGGTTGTCAGCTGTGGATCTGAATTACCCTGGTAATTAACCCTGTTCACAATGCTGAATTACCCAGGTAATTCACTAACCACCCTGGTAATTCACAATTTACACCGTTCACAATGAATCAGGGTAGTTAGTAGTAATTTTAGCGCCGTTCACAATATGCACACTACCCTGGTAGTTCAGTCAACCCGGGAAATTGACTGAATTACCCAGGTAAAAGCCCTCTATGTGAACGGGGTATTATTGATATAAAACCATACCTCCATTAACACAGGACTGCTGACCATAATGCAAATCTGTGACACAGAAATGGTGCAGGAACAGAACATAGTAAAGTTTATCTAAAACTCTCTGTAAAATGTATGTTATTTTTTTGTATTTTTGCCGTCAAGGGAATATTCCAATATTGATTGCAGATTACAATGAAAACAGTAGCTAAAATAACAATCTTGGATATTCAGCTCTCTCTGTCTCTTAAACTCAGGGATAGATGATAGAAAACTAAATGTATTGAAGCTTAACAGGCAACATTAAAATTCAGTTCAGGACTCTAGGTAATTATACAGTCTCATTGGCAAGCCTTGCAAGTGAAGGGATGAATGCAGGATTTACATTTCCTAATGCCCCAGGCCTATTTCTTCTGTATGTACGCTGTTCCATCACCAAGGCTGTCAATGGTCCAAGTCACTGTGGTACCACTTAAAGTGGTTAATGGGTACACAGGTGTAATGGTGGAAAAAGAAAATTTGACAATGATACAGCGGACACAGCATGATACAGCTGATACAGCATTATAACACTGCAGCTCACTGGATCAGGTTGACTTTGCCTTCTAACAAGATTGTACTGCTATATAGTATCAGCATTAATATTAATATTCTATAAGACAGGAGATGTTTAACCAGCGCAATATACTGCACCTAACGTGTGCTGTTCTGGGACTTTGCTCCTAACTTCTTACGCAGCTTACTTTACATGATCACCCACCAAGGCAGAGAGATAATGATCTCACCACTGAATGGTAAACAGGGGGCTGCAATAAGAGACATGAAAATAAGAGCAGGAGGGGGTGGAGGGTAAATGTCATCTTTTGGGAACAGTATTAGAGTTGAGTAACTAATTGCAACTAATGACATTTACCCCCCCCCCCTGCAATTCAACATGGTTTTACCCACTCTTGAAAAATCTTTCGATTGGAACAATTTATCTTATAGTGTATGGCCAGCTTAACAAATGTGAAGAAAAGTGACTGAGTAGATACTTACCTCGATAACATTTATAGCTAATTCAATATATGACAACAGCAACAGGTAAATGTCAGGAGCTAACTGAGCACAACCTGTATCAGCTCATCAAGCCAATGCCAAATGCATGTTTCCCATCAAACTGATTAGCAAACTTTGGTAACATTTTACCATTCCAACTTCTAACACTGACAGCGTCAAATTATCCACCCAGCTGTCTATCCACTAACAGCATATAACACCAAATCATCACTAAATTGTGGGGACGATTGTATTCTTAACCCGCCCCCTTATGCTGTTGGCCCCTTAATGCGATTCCCTGCACGGTCCTTTCCTAATGAAATATTTCCTAATAAGCTACTATCTTCTTATACTTTCTCTAGTTTTCTTTGGGTGTTTTCAGCCCTTTCTATACAAAGAAATGCACCAAAGTGACCAACACAACCTCAGGGTTTAACCCCATTCAGGTCTAGGTGCTCTTCATTTGACAATTAGTTTTTTCTCAGATCATTGATCATGGAACACTCTTTGTACAAAGTGGTTCCCAAACTTTCTCAGTCGAGGCACCCTTAGGGTCTTCATAATTTTTCAAGGCCCCCTAAGAAACAATAACTTCTTATTTCTTTTGTTTTTGAGCTAAAATCATATAATAACTATTTAGGTAAAGGTAGAAATAATTCAGGTTGCTATAAAATCATGTTGCTACTATACAAGATGTAAAATTGTGCTTCTAAGAAGTACTAGCAACGTGGCACCACGTCAGTAAAAACATTCCGTGGCACCCCAATGAGATCGTCGTGGCACCCCAGGGAGCCACGGCACACAGTTTGGGAACCACTGGTCTAAACTACTAATACTTCAAGTGAAGCCAGACGCTATATTGCCTGGATTGTATGTTGCCCCTATCGTGAAATGGAATATGGCAAACATGTTGGGTGCTTCTGCGTCTCCTCCAGTCTTGTGTATGACATCAAGAAGGCCAGAAGCATTGCACCTGGAACTATCAGTCCGTCAATGGAGCCTGGAGCTCACACTTAATTAGAGCCACCTCATTTCTTAAAAGTAATAATTACATTATACAAATAATATTGGAATAATCTAATTGTGCTGTTCCGATTCCAAAGATCTGATTGTGCTGTGTTCCGATTTCAAGGATCTGATTGTGCTGTGTTCCGATTCCAAGGATCTGATTGTGCTGTGTTCCGATTNCAAGGATCTGATTGTGCTGTGTTCCGATTNCAAGGATCTGATTGTGCTGTGTTCCGATTNCAAGGATCTGATTGTGCTGTGTTCCGATTTCAAGGATCTGATTGTGCTGTGTTCCGATTTCAAGGATCTGATTGTGCTGTGTTCCGATTTCAAGGATCTGATTGTGCTGTGTTCCGATTTCAAGGATCCAACTGTGCTGAGTTCCAAATCAAAGATTCCAGTTGTGCTGTGTTTCCGATTCCAAGGATCTGATTCTGCTGTGAGTTCAGTTCCCAACTATATCCATGGAAGTGCTTGGAAAACCACCCTCATCGCTTATCGATTATGTTCAAACGTATTGGAAAAGATTAGGCAGTGTGTTAAACACTGCCTAATCTTTTCCAATACGTTTGAACATAGAATGGCATCAGATGGGAAGCGAGGAATCCCTGTCTATACCGTAATTTTCAATACTAATCCCTTCCCACTCTGCAAAACAATATTGAATTTGTATTGGGAGAAAATATTGAGATTTATTTTAGACGCTCAGAACAACAATTAAAGTCGCAGTGATTGAAAAAAAATAAATGAAAGAAATAAACATAAATAAATGATAGAAGGTCTCTGGCAACGCTGCAGCAGTTTGTTAAGACATTAGGAGTGAGCAGCAAATGAATATTGTTTTCCAGGGGGTGAATGTATTTATCCTTAGTCGTCTGATGGGTCCTTTGAAGAGGGCTCATCTGAAAACACGCGAATGCCAAGTTGTGAAATGACTCTCCAGTGTAACATTGTGTACCATTGTCAGGACTGTCAGCTAGAAAGCCTACAAGCCCTAATACAATTCATGCCGTCTATTCGTCTGCCTAACGAAGCCTGATGCCATTACCAAGGAAAATGGATGAATCAGAGCTGAATCTTTTGATTAATAGATCTTCAGACCACTTTTATGCATCACACCCCAAAGTACTTAGTAACAGTGTGAACATAGCCCTGCATACTTATTAGAAAACGGAGCTGAGATGAATTGGACATAACATGCTATCTGATGCCCTTAAGCTTGTATCACACCTTATCTGCAGATATATCCAGTGACAATGACATATAAAGTGACCCCTGACCAAGTGCTAATACCAGTCTGACTGTAAAATTACTTAATGCTGTTATACAGAGGTCATTATTCATCTATAATACTCCCCAAGACCAGCAGGCTTTTTTCGCCCTTAGTGTGATATGATAATGATTACTAATTTATTCTAACATACCAGCTGCAGCCTTGTTTCCGCGATGTTCCTGCCTGGGGCTCATACTGGAGATGCACAATATGTGTGTAGAACTAATACTCAGGAGGAGCAGTATTTTCCTAGGGAAACTTTGGGGGCCGATCCAATATTCCTACGAATACCCGGATAAAATCACTAGGAAATGATAGCACTGAGACATCTACTGTGTCCACATCTTTGGGTTGCATAAGATGGCCAGCATGGAACGCTCAGCATGTAGCACAGCACAGTGAATAGAATCGATGCAGCACAGCCCCATAGTCAGAAGTTCAGTGTCCAGTGCACTAAAGGCCCCATCCATAGTTTGGTTACCAGTGTGCAATGAGAAACTGAGCATTAACAACAGAAAGAACATTGTGGTTTCTTCAAAAAGGAAACTCCAAACCAGTTGTTTTCTTCATATTGCTGCACTCTCCCTCCTTTCTGCAGCACTGGTGATACCACCCATTCCTGATGGGGCTCAGCGTCTCACAAATACACTGTCCCCATCAGTATGTATGGAACAGCAATGCTCTGAGATGACACAAGCATAGATCACCAAGAGCAGTGTCATGCTTCCAGTTATTATTAAATATAGGACTTACCTAGTCTCAGTGACATCCCTGGGAGCACCTGCAGCCTCTTCTTTCTGTACCTTCAGGATTCCTTTTTTTGTGTGTAGGAATCCCTATACTCTTTACTTCCTGAATATTAAAGTTCTAGCTTGTAGGACTGTAACAATGGTTGATGTTTCAGTATTATTTTAATATCTCTATATCCAGGATCCAGAGGAATTCATGGTCCTGATACAAGAACTTCTGGTTCCTCCTTCAACCAAAGCTGATATTTAATGATAACCAGTAAATAGGGTGTGTACAAACCACTGGGGACTCTGCGAGTCCTGGCAGTCANNGGCTATGCTACAATTGGCTATACAGGCTTTCAGCCCCTCTCTGCACCCATGCCTATAACCATGCTTTATTTGGTTCTCTCCTCTGTATAGTAATGAAGTGTCAAGTATGGCCAAGTGGTTCTAAGTGAGCATCCATTGTGACTTGAGTTACGTTATATGCATAGCAATAAGAGTGACATTGGATGAGTTACTCTAATCACACATATAGTAAAGACGCAGAGAAATCAGAACTCAGAACCCCGTGAACCTTAAAGAATACACAGCAAATTGAAATGTGTCAAGAGTTTAATTAGCTACTTTGTTCCTTCCCAATCTACACTGAACAGAGGTTAATGAAATGGCATAGTAATGTCTCTCGCAGTAGACTAGTGACTGTACTAGTCAAAAGAAGTAATTTGGGTCACATTTATGAACTGTTTAAAGTACATTCATTTTGGTAGACCTTCTCTGTTGCATTATGTTAATGGTGAGTGATGGGTTTATTTTGCATACATCTGCGTCAGATGCTATAAAATTCCAGATTTGGTCCAATTTTATTTTTTAATTTATTATTATTATTATTATGATGTTAGAATTAACTTCTCCACACTAGGCAGAGAAAATACTTCCCTATCCCTTTAGCCTTCCTATAGTGTTCTTTTTAAACCATTGAAGATAGATAATTTATTAATTAACCCATTTTCATTTATCTGTCACTCCAAAGCCACTGCTAAAGATTCTCCGTCAGGTAATAAGTGTTTATTAAAATAGATTCCCCATCTCCAGCATATTTTAATCCAGGCAATGGCGTTGTATTCATTTTGCCCATAAAACAGATATTCCCCTCACAGCCCTAATCACAGCTATGACACTGTGTGGATGACATTGCTTCAGTTCTTGGTCGCTGATAAATTGGTGTCACCGGCAAATCTCATTTTACATAGAGTCTTGTAAATCAACCTGAACATTATTTACTGAGTACTGGAAGAAAGATCAATGACATGGTATCTGCTCCTGTCATTTACAGAGAGAGCGCCCTGTCAGTGCTGTGACAAAAGCTTTATATACTGTACAAATCTTTTTTTCAACTCTCATATATATTTTTACACCTTCTGCTTAGCAATCTAGGAGAGAAAGAGCTATTTGCACGACCACAGTTATATTATACTTTTTAGAATGATTAACACTGGTGGCAGCACGCTGGATATAATTCATGCCAGTCATACAATTTCTGCATGGCACATGTGGATAACGCCTATGCGCTCATACTGAGCATGCCCAGGCTGGAATCATATGCCTTCAGTCAGCTGATTAAAAAGATCTCTGCTAATGATCTGCAGCTGCACGAGGTCCCGGTCTGTGAACAATCCCTGAAACCTTTGCTGCAGTATTATGCTGCAATTACATACTTGTCCACTATACTGAAATATCAATGGGAATCATTGCTCTGAAGATCTTGTGTTCAGAACACACTAAAGATTTTTCAGACTGTGAGAAACCATCCTGCATCATCTCTGGAGAGTACACAAACTGTCTTTTACTGTGTGCTTGACACAGTAGTCTTTCTGATGTGCATTAGGCTTAATGGACAAGAGGATATATGTAATTGCATATTATTGTGTCTGTGTCAGCCTTTTCCACCAAATCAAACTTGGCCCTACTTGCCACATACATATTTCCCTCACAATCTTCTTTTACAAGTAATAATATCTTCTTCCAGTAGCACAGAGGTTGCATCACATGAGGATGGATCCTTACTGACCAGTAACATAAGGACAGCTGAGGGACCATTAATGTGCAAACTCACAGCTGGACATCAGAATATACAGATAACGCTCAGCACTTGTAGTGCTGTCCACTATTTGAAGCTGTCAGCCTCTGGCAATTTGTCATCCCTGGCCTCCTTCCAGAATTGCGTATCATCTGCTTGATATGGAGCCAAGGTCAACGTCCACCCCTGCCAATAACCTTCCAAGATATAGATATAAGCAAACATCTACACAAACAGGTGGCAGTCGTGAAATAAGATGGAGAACCATATGCAACATACTCCAAGAGCAACTGAGAATGGTGGGAACGGAGAACAGGAACTGGTGAGAAGGGCATAGAAGGCTCAGTGACATCCCATGAGTGACGACTAGACGGCCCTCGGCCATGGAGCTGCTGACTTGAAGCATCCGTAGACAAGTTAGAGGTGTGTGGCGAGAAAGCGGTGAGGAAACATCATAGTACAACCAGTAGCCATAGGACATAAATCCGCTGTGGACATTATTGTATCATTATTTTAATACTCTTTGAAAATGATCTTATTAAGTCATAGTTACAAATACACGGATATTGCACTGACTCCATGGATTTACGGACTGTAGAAAAATACACCAATCACAGAGGTGCAGAAACATTGGAAATGCTGGCTATGATTAGTGTGAGCCCTTCAATCAAAATCTAAATACATTACAGCTACGCCCAACAATTTAATTTAAAAATAATATTTTTATTATTAATAACTACAGTAATTGCATTGATTACATGTCCCATTACCTCATACTATATGCCCCCACAGACACCAGTCGCATCCAGGTCTGAAATGGCAGGACATTGGTTCTGAGCATACTTAGTGCAAAATCCCATTCACCTCTGGATGAGAGCCTAAAGAGTTAAACGTCTCATTTCTTTCCACAGAAAAGTAGTGAATCGAAAACTATTACCTTAATGATAATCCGCTTTTATTGTCCAGCGGGACAGCATTAATTGTCAGTAACACATGCTGAACTATTGGAAAATGCACAGCATTTGCATCTATTTTCCCAGTGGTAAGCAGTGTCCTGTCTCCGCGCTCTTCTCCAGACTCGTGATAAATAACAACTTGCTGGGAATTTCTCTGCTGTGCATTTTTGTACAGCTGTATATAAGTGCATTTGTTATTCTTTCCGTGTATAAAATTATACAACATCTGTTTTATTATCTTGGTACGAGTGCAGAATTGATCATATGTGGTGATATGGGACTGTGTGGCCATATTTGTGAATTAAAGTAAAAATTGAAAAGAAAAAAACTTTCACTTCCAACCAATGCGTGGAGGCCGCCCCTCCTGGCCCCCGCTGTACCTCTTCTGCTTAGCATGGAGGACAGAATGCAGGCTGTATATGCATTGCATGCATGCAAGGTCTAATCGTATCAGGGTAGAGTGGAGACGATGGGTTAGCAGATCTACATTACCAGGCCTCTATTAAAAATTGCTATAGGGTCATTAGCAATAACAATAGCAATTTATTAACCACTCCCTCCCCACAGAGGAACATTGAGTACCCAATCCCCAATTTATTTTCCGACGTCTATTGACTGCACATACAGGACATGTGCTACTGTATGTATCTGGCAGTCACAAAAACTGAAGGAACCCCTATGTTTTTGATACCGCTCCCTCTCTTTGCGGTAATCCGCTCATCACCAATAAATCATATCTGCCCCTTCTACAGAACCGTTCTAAGACAGAAAATGTTAAAATGTTCCTACTGACCAAGTGATATCAGAGCTATGCCAAATGCTGACACATAAAATGGATAATTTCTGAGATTACTGGGAATTCATCATCTATGTCCCCACAAGGACAGCACGCAGTTTCCCAATTTCATCCTTCATTTCCCTGGCAGATGTTCTTTGCCTTGAATCTCTGTCACTTAGAATTATCTGTTAGCTTTGGATAAAAATACCTTTTACATGACATATTGCACTGAACCTGCTCTACCTATTTATATATATTACCAGCACCATCATATTATGTAGCATTTTACGATTGGTATTAGACAGAATTGGTGGGGAAGGAGATTGATACATAGGGACAAATACACGTAGACTAGGGACAATTTAGTCAGCTGCCAAGTAACTTTCCAGCATGTTTTTGGGATGTGGATAAATAAATAGCCTCTGGGGAAGAAGAAAAGAAGCAGACTCTCTAGCGCCATCTATTNGTATAGGCGCTCCTCTAGTCACATCCGACCCACAAAGGAGCCTTTGAAATATTACTGGGAATAAATGCCAAGCCAGAAAACTCCTCCTTAAGGAAGAGTACCCATCTACAGACAGCTGTTTCGGGGTGTTTGCCCCTCATCAGTGTAGAGTAGGGTTCTGGCTGGCTAGTGAGAGACCTACTGAGTCAGTCAAGGGGGTAAGCATTCTCCTTAAAGTCATATTTCAAAGTCTCCTTTGTGGGTCGGATGTGACTAGAGGAGCGCCTATACCAATAGATGGCGCTAGAGATTCTGCTTCTTTTCTTCTTCCCCAGAGGCTATTTATTTATTCAAATTTTAGTGGAGCATGATGGCCTATAAGACTCCACACACCTTCATGGTGTCTCTNCTTAAGGAGAATGCTTACCCCTTTTTTGGGATGTGGAAGCACATCCTGGTGGAACCCACACAGAGAACAGAAAGTCCAGGAATTGAACTCATAACCTCAGTGCTGTTAGGCACAAGCTAACCACAGAACTACCGTGCTGCCATATTTCCCTTATTTGTAATCTTCCTGGAATGACCATCAATCATCTGCATGGGTCCAAAGACCGCACTGTGTGCTGACCATCTACACAGGAGATGAACTCCCATGATTCTCTTCTCTCCTGTGCTGACGGACACGATACAAACTCATACCTTTGCCTTAAGTGGTTCATTTGGATCTGCCTTTCACACAACTGGTATGACATGCCAGATTAGACATACAAATGTTTTGGAACATCCCTGTGAATGGTCTCCTGCTGGAGGGATATATGTTCTGTCCACAAGGAGATCCGCTTTGTAACATCTGTCTGGTGCATGTGCAAGAACAGCCTTGCTGTTTAAATTGCTGGATTGACCTGTGCAAATTCCTCGTTCTTTAGACACATTTTTTATTTCGGTTCTCAGCCTGCTCTTTCTCTGTTCTCCCCTTGATCCCACCCACGAGCACAAGAGAACTGGGACTGATGAAATGGCAGCCTGCTCTGTCTCAGTGTGTGCTGAGCTCACTGTCTGTTACCATCTGCCCACACTGTCAGAGACACTGAACTGTGGACATCAGTGCAGGGTGATATACACCTCCAGACTGCTACTATCATAGTCACCTACTGAATGTCATACAGCTGTCTACCTGCATGTATGATCTGTGCTGTCACTCATCTGTCACTCAGTAAAAGAGGAACTTTACCTTAACTGTATATTAGACATGTCTGCGATTTACATGGCTTATATTAGAATAATATTTTACAGTTAAAGTTCTATTATCCTAAAGTAGAATTATGTGTCACAGTTTATATAGTACTGATGAGGAAGAGAACACACATATAATATGGAAGGATGAATGTAAGACGCTATTAGGATCTATTATTTATTGTAATATGGAAACCCTTCTATTAATATGCTGCATGTGTCCCAGGCTGGTAGCTAGGACACTTCAAATTCTACTATAATTCTCTAAATCATAATATAATAGAATTTCTGAAATAATGTATTTTTTGATGAACAGTTTTGATAAAGATAGTCCTACATTAAACACAATATATAACTATTAAACTACCTTCTGAAACTCCCTCATTCCTGATTGTCATTCCATCTCCTCATGTTACAGACGCCTGTTACCAAAGAGATCTGCAGGAATCCATATTACTTTTGTAAATAACAAATCACTTTCTGTAGCACGTTCAAGAAAAATATCCGTTCCCACTTGATAGTCTGTTTCACAGCATATCAAATAGCTTGTTTACCTCATGTAACTGGAGTTGTGTCTCAGGACTGAATGTTACCGTTCTACTATTTTCTGTTACATACATAAAATGCATCATGAGATCTCCATCATTCCGAATGGACCAAGAAGGAAACAATTCTAGAAACGTTTCTGTCTTACAGCCATAGAAAGCACATACATTGCACAGCAACACTTAATACTACTACTACTACTAATAATAATAATAAAATTGGGCCTTATATTGATCTAATAAACCTTAATGTGGTAGGCGGAAATCGCCTATGAGCACTGCACTGAACCCGGTAGTCCATTTGGAGTTTCCTCAAAGCTATGTGTACATGAGGCAAGCCTTTACTCCAGATGTACAGATTTCAGTGTCATGGACGGATGTAGGACACCTAACAGTATGGGCCATGCCGTGGACTGTCTACACAACACCCTCTTGCATAGCTATAAGTGCGTAAAACATGAGCATGATGAGACATTGTGTTTCACTACTCCTAGGAGTACATTTACTAACAGGCTGTAAAAGCACTGGTTTTGTCGTGTTTAGAATGTTTTGAAATCATCTATTTACTAAGCCCACCTAAAAAATCATTCCCAATTTTCTCAAAGTAAAATAGAAACATTTGCATGCTGGTGCTTGTAGCACCTACATCTTGCTACAGTACATTACAGTAAGGACCATTTTTATCATAGTTGTTATTATTATTCATATTATTATTAGTATTATTATTATTAATAATAATGATGATAATAATAATAATAATAATGGACCGGATCCAGACCTCTTCAAGCTGGACTGGATCCAGACAGAGTTACATACAGATGTTACAGTTTAAGCGATTTATGCAAGTAATTTGCGTACACCAATTATTCTATGTAAGTCTGTATTTGGCTTAATAATAATAGTAATAATAAAAATAATAGTAATAATAATAATAATAATAGTAATAATAATAATAATAATAGTAGTAATCATAATAATGTATGTTATGGATTGAAATTTATGTTTCGTTTATCAAAAATTCTGAGGAGACTATGTGCACTATGTCCAAGACATATATTTAATTTTTTAAAAAAGATTGTTTTTATGAATATACTACAAGCAGAAAGGAATATATTTAACAGGTTACATAAGTGTTATAGATACACTTAGTAGGCATAAAACAACGTACTATAGCAACAACATTGGGAAAAAAAACAGCAGTGATCAGTCATCCTCAAAGTGATAGCCACCCATAACAACAGTCTGAGCGAAGGTGCCAATGGTCAAGGCATTTATGAATTTGACATATGCAATCNACAAAAACACATAACATACCCCCACTAGGTAACATAACTAGGACGCAAAGAGTGAGGAATACGGAATATAACTTACACGACTGTTAAGAATTAATGAGCCACCTTTTATGTTTAAATTCCCCATAAAGTTCCAAACTAACGTCAAGAAATAACAAGTGAATCACATAAAGATGCATATCCACATGCTGCTTTGAAATGTGAGGGCTGATGGAATCTGCAGAGGTGCAAGATAAAGAAAAAGATAAAATGACACTGCCATACAGAGAGATGCGAGGCCCTGACAGCCAGTATGACTCACAAAACCACAGATACAATTATAGTGAAGACAAAGCTTCCAGTAGGATGGAGAACTGTCACACCACGCAATCTTTAGCGTTTGCATAGTAACTAATTTAAATGTAAGATTGGGAAACATAATTGTATCTAAGTCGCAGAACTTTTATATACCTGTTCATAGCCCCATTATTCTGTATTACTCTTTTGTGTTTAAAATGTGACATTTGACAATTTTAATCACTATGCCAGAGACCATAGCGCGTGTTCCATACTTACCCTATTCTCATGATGATGAGAACAAACGTCCACGCAACTGCAGCTATCCAGACCCCAAAGCAACACATAGCTGTTACTGCCTGCGTTCAAGGGGGATTAAGGAAGAGGAAGTTTAGGAAGAGGAGTTGGAGCCCAATTCAGAGCCTAAGGTTTGCGTAAGTAGTCAATATCCACAAGTCAAGATGTTGTTGATGAATAAGGCCCCACAGAGGCTATAAGAAAACATTTAACTTTAGGACTGTGTCACTAAATGCGTATAAAAAGTAACAAATATCATATATATATATATATATATATATATATATATATATATATATACAGAAACAAAAAGAATCCCCAGCACTCATCACTAACTATGCTACTTTATATTTAAAATAAAATTGCAGCAATGTTAGTCACATACACGTGCACGTACATGTTTAGCCACCAGCCACTTACAAGGCCTTTCTGCTAGTGGAGGTCCTACCTCTAAATNTTTCAGAGCCCAACTTTGGGACACATACCATGTATCTCCAGACCAAGTGCAAGACACCTTGAGAAAACTCCCCATAACTTTTCCACAAAAAAAACCCCACACCCTTACAGACCAATGGGCAGATTCCAATTTGTATATATATATATATATATATATATATATATATACACATACAGAACTTTTTTAAGCCTTAAGCCTATTATGGTTGGTAGTATCTCCCTGTACCTCTGTACCTGTCTACCTCAAGTGAAGGAGATCACTGGGGCAACAAGTGAGTTGGTGTAGATAATGAATAAAATAGTGGCAATTAACGTTCCATATACTCTGTCATAATACCTGTGTGATAAGTACAATGGAAATGATGTCCTAGCCAGCACCGGTGCTGTACAGCGGGATTAGTTTCCAGGCACTTATACTTAGCATCTATCAGTAAATAAATCGCTCTGCCTCTAATCCTACGAAACTGCTCTCATTGCCTAATGCTTGAAAGCATTTACTTGCAGGTCACTGTTACAAAACAAGGTTATTTTCTTATGATGGAGCTTATTTCTGCCACCCATGACTATAACCACAGCGAGGATTAAGTGTTATCTAAGGTGAAGTCACATAAACCTCCAGGTATTTGTGAAAAGTCCAGGTATTATCCAGCATTATCAATGGGAAAACATGACCTCAAAGCTTTTAAGGCAACGTGACTGGGGCCTGATGCCACATTCAGGAATTGTCTGTGTTTCATACTGTGCATGTCTGGTACTTGCGATTGTAACACTAATCATACAGAACTTTTCTGAATGTGGGACGTTCATTTTGTACATGATTACGGATTTAGGTTTGATGAGGGGAATCCCAATTCTATTGTACAGTAAGAAAAGCAATGTGTATAAAGTAAGGATCAGGATACAGGGCCAGTGTCTCTGGGCATCCTTCACCTAGGGTACCCAGAGCCATAGCACCGGCCCTGTCTGGACAGGTAATGGATCATTTTCCTGTCCTTGCATCAGTGCTTTAGGAAGAAGCGACTGGAATATTCTGTTCCTACAGGTCCTTAATAATGATTTCTATAAAATCAAAGAACAATAAACCATTTCCGAGGATTTTTCAGCTACACAGTGAAGAATGAGGCGGTACATGTACATATCATTTCAGCCAGCCTTTATATATATATATTATATCATGCTCTTATGAACAGGGCCCACAATCTTCGTCTGATAGAAGTAAATAGGAGGGTAAATTGACCTGCTCAGGAGACCATACAATGAGTGATTCTCCATGAGTTATATTGTTATCCATGAGTAATATGTATCTATACGCAGCTTTTGATGTACTAATCAGGCAATGTTTGGAAATTATGATGCACTTTTCCAGTGTGAATAACAAGTCCTTGTCCACAATCGCACCATAGTAAGTAAAGCTATTTTACATGCTGCTGTCCAGGCTCTTTATTATGCATTTATCACAATTCTGCCTCCCAGCCGTGAACTGTGAATGTGCAGCAGCAAGAAAAGAGGTTTCATGCTGAGAGTAATGATAAATGATCCATTCTACGAAAATGTTTCTCCATTCACTCTCAAAGTACTGTACATATCACTTTGTCTGGACCTGAAGTGAGTGTGCTGCAATGTGACGGGAGCACGCTTGTTATAGATAAGATATGTTTTTCTATTGCACTCAAATAGTGTTGAAATAGTCATTTATATCATTGCAGTGCAATCCAGAATGTTAATGTAAGTTTGCACAGATGTCTAGGTCCAGGAGACTGCTGATCCTCTCCATAGCCACTCTCAGCAGATGGAAAATGATCACTCCCAGCATGTGGGAGTCGATTAACGGGACAATTTTCCCCCTGGGGCGACCCCGGCCTGCATACTGGAATGATAATCTCAATGGGAAGGGAAGTGCTGCTCTGATTGGCAGGCATCCCGTCCAGCTTATTGGACTTCTCTTCTCATTGATAGTCACCTCCCCTATGTCGGCTGTGGATGTCCAGCGTTGTTCTGGAATGTTTTTGGGGTTTTTTTTTTCACATTTTTGCTTCAATGTCTGGTGTTCTGCAGCATCCAACACTGCAGAACTCCAGACACTTAAAAAGTTGTTACTCTGATTATCAGTCAGAATTTCCAGCTGATCAGATAACCGTGCTCTAGCGTTTCTCAGACATTTTATCACCATTATAAAATGAAAATCTTGCCCACACACTAGGGAGATTTTTAGCCCAATTGTGGATAATTGGGATAATTGTGGATTTAAGTGTGTGGCCAGTTAATAGTATATAAATGTTGCATATGTGTGTATGTTATGTGCTTCTTACTCATTTAGAAAAAAAAACAACTTAACCAGCTTATACAGTGAACAAATGTGCATGTCGGTATGACTGAATGTCATACAGACCTACCAGTAATTTGTTGGCCAGTGGTAGCTAAATAAAATACCCCTGTAAAATAAAATGATGTTTGCAAATGAAGGAAGGGGGGCATAAAAATGAAACATACTATTGCTCCCACGCGGAAAAATATTCTGACACCCCAGTATCAGACCTGTCTGTGAGTTCTTACCCTAACAGAGGAGTCATTGCAGTACATGACAAGCTGCATGCATCCAGATAATGCAGTGACACCTTAAAAGTATTTCTGAAAAGAATAAATTTGTATGTGAAAAGTAAATAATAAAACAGTCTTCTCTCACAGATGCTATGAACTTTTCTTCAATTTCAGAATGACATCTTGAGGGAATATTAAAAAAATACTTGAGATTTTCAATTTCAGTTTACATATAAAGTAGAAACCACTCGGGGCATAGAATCCATCTTCATAAACAATAAAATGATCTTCCAGCTCACTGTTCTGTCTGAAAATTATAAGTGTGACTATCATCCAGCCACACTCAACATGCTGAAGCAATAGAGAGAGAGCCGCTAGCTGAAAGCAACTACTCACAGATGCTATTTGCGTATTCAGTTATAAAGAAGTGTAATGTTAGATTGAAAGCTGGGTCTGGCAGCTACAGGTGAATACATTTTACTAGATAAACTTTTACCATTAGCAGCCTCAAATAACGTCTTATAATAGTAACTCATGCAACGACTTATAGTAAAGCATGCATTGTCGTATAATAGTAA
>JABWIB010001018.1:81839-99359 GCA_016617825.1 Platyplectrum ornatum
TTCGTGAGTCTGGATCTGGTCCTCAGGTCCAGTGAACTGATCCAATCCACCAATTCTGCGCCCATGACCAGCGGAGCTGCGGCAGCGCAGATGCATCTGTATGATCATGGCGCCAATCAACACATACGGTAATAGAGAGCACAAGAAAAATCGAGCTGGAGTCCCTCAGGTAGAAATCATTTTGTATTCCAGGCAGTTTCTCCATGAAAAATGAGTTTTAAGGCTTTCAAATCAGTAGTGATTGAGACTCGGCTCTGTGGTCTGGACAAATGCTTTTTGTAGGTCTTAAGAGCTTATGTAAAACACGATCTATTAAGAGCAAGAATATATACCCGAGACGCGTGTGTATCTGAATTTCAATTAGCAATATTTATATAGAAATAGAATATTTCTATTGCTAGATGGAGTTACTTCAATGAGATATGAGGTTATGGGAGGGGTCCCCTTATTGAAGCATTTCCCTGTACTGACAGAGTGGGGCATTCATGTGCTCCATCCAGTAGCCCTGATACCGCAAAATGTAATACTGGGACCATTCAAACACACAAGCACACTCCCAGGGTGCACAACGCTAACTGCCCCCCATGCTTGTGTACCTCTCTGTACACACATACTGTATACATACATACTGTACACGCATAATATACACACATACTGTACACGCATAATATACACACATTCTGTACACATAAATACTGTATACACACATACAGTACACATATACTATAATATACACACATACTGTATACATACATACATAAAGTACACATATACTATAATATACACACATACTGTACACGCATAATATACACACATACTGTACACATACATACTGTACACACATACTGTATACATACATACATACAGTACACATATACTATAATATACACACATACTGTACACACATACCGTACACACATACTGTATACATACAGTACACATATACTATAATATACACACATACTGTATACACGTAGTGTACACACATACTGTATACATACATACAGTACACATATACTATAATATACACACATACTGTACACATACATACTGTACACACATACTGTATACATACATACATACATACAGTACACATATACTATAATATCCACACATACTGTATACACATAGTGTACACACATACTGTGCACACCTACTGTATACACATACTGTATACCAGGATTGCCAACTTTTGCAAATCAATATCAGGGGGATTGTGGGACTGATCCAGAGTTGCACTTTTAGGTGCATATGTAGAGCTGAACCAAACCATGTTGCAATGTGAAAAATTTCAGTAAGACACTTTCAGTATTTAAAAACTGTAAATATAAGAGGCATACCTCCCAACTTTCCAGGGGCCAAGGTTGGGGGACACACTTGACCCAGCCCAAGCCCCACCCCTTTTTAATGCCATGGCCGCACCAAATGTTACTTTTAAAACTATGAACATAGGCTGTCCCCTTAGCTGGACAAACTGGGAGGTATGCTAAGGGCAGGAGTTGGCAACCTGTGTCTCTCCAGATGTTGCAAAATACACATCCCAGCATGCTTTAACATTTGCTCTAACTGTTGATACCTGACAGCGCATGCTGGGATGAGCAGTTTGACAACATCTGGAGAGACGCAAGTTGCCTACCCCTGGCTTACAGGATCCTAAGTGTCATTGTGTAGAAAGTAGATAGTGGGGTGGAATAGAGGACAGGAACATATCTCAATCTCATATATCTGTTATTCTGGTCATTACTGACTAATATCAAGTCCTGATACACTGGGTACTGACAGTAACTCAAAAGAGCAAGAGCTTGTTAACTTTAATAATGGAGGTTCTAGCAGAAAAGCGCAGCGAGGGGGGTGGGAAATGGGTATGTGTGTGTCTTTGTCTTACATGTTTGTTTGTTACTGAATTTGGCTGTTTAACTCTGCATAACCCCTTAATGCCAGGAGGGAATGGTGGTCCTTCCAGCCATGGGTCCCCAGAGGTTTCCTCCAGTGAGGTTTTCCTCTCCTGAGTGCTGAAGGACGACTCTTCGTGAGTCTAGGGGCTGATACAAATTCTTGGTCCTCGTACAGGACAAGTATATAAGAACTATGATTTGATTCTATAATGCAGAGTACTCAAATTAAATTATGCAAAAGCTTTTAATAAATATTTTATTTTGAAATCTCATTTGGCTTGTGTCTGTTATATTACTGAATGATCTATAAAAGGTGATGAGGTAAAAATGATGTCTCACAAGGTAAGTAAATTTGATACCCAATTTGAGGTATTTTTATGGGGTCAACTGTATACAATATGCAAGGTGGAACCATGAAGACTGGAAATAAACTACTAAAAAGGACACGGCCTAAATGTACTATACTGAGGCATTGGAAAAGTGGGGATGTTGTTCATAGCAACCGGTATGCAACAGCTAAAATCATCCAGGACAGGCCACCCCCGTATTAAAATATAGTACCGTATATTATAAGGTGTGAACCAGAATTTAAAATGATACAACTACAATACAGATCAATGTAAAACTAGTGGCTGCATACTGTAGTGTACTGTACTGTATAAGGCTTAAGAAGTCATTTATATGAACTGTATTTTCCTTTAGGTGACCTTATGTATTTTGGAAGGTTTAGTCCACATATTATGTAGGAAAGAGTAAAATAGACAGAAAAAATGGATAAATACATTTCCCAAGTATAAATGATAAATAAAACACAAAACGCATAAATAAACCATAAACATATTAGAAATTACCTAATGTAGTGTCCTGAGTGGGACATCCAGGAGAAACCATGGAACAACCCGTCCCATTTAGGAGCCTGCAGTGACGACGTCAGGGCAGTGTGAGGAAGAGGATGAAGAATGGAGGAAGCGGCTGGAAAGAGATGTCTGGAGCGCGTCTGGTACATAACATGTTTCAGGGTATAGCCCTTATTTCACAAGTGGCTTCCAATGAAATAAGTAAATGATGAAAACCTGCTACGCGAGACATCTGGGGCTGATCCTGAGATGAACTTTCACATTTTATTAAGGGCAAGGTGTAGGGCAAGGTGTAGACCTGAGCAAAATCATGGTGCAATCAATATCAGGGAGTTATCGCAACACTTCAGGGAGTCAGGGAGATCACCCACACTTCAGGGAGTCTCCCTGATATTCAGGGAGAGTAAGAAACACATAGTGTACACACATGCTGTACACACATCGTATACACACAGCTGGAAAGAGATGTCTGGAGCGCGTCTGGTACATAACATGTTTCAGGGTATAGCCCTTATTTCAAAAGTGGCTTCCAATGAAATAAGTAAATGATGAAAACCTGCTACGCGAGACATCTGGGACTGATCCGGAGATGAACTTTCACATTTCATTAAGGGCAAGGTGTAGACCTGAGCAAAATCATGGTGCAATCAATATCAGGGAGTTATCACAACACTTCAGGGAGTCAGGGAGATCACCCTGATATTCAGGGAGAGTAGGAAACACATAGTGTACACACATAGTGTACACACATGCTGTACACACATCGTATACACACATGCTGTACACACATACTATACACACATACCATACACATACTGCATATACATACTGTACACACATAGAATACACACATAGTATACACACATACTGTACACACATACCATACACATACTGTACACACATACTATAACACATAACGTACACACATACTGTATCATACACATACTGTACACACATAGTATACACACATACTGTACACGCATATAATACACCTACCATACACACATAGTATACACACATACTGTACACACATATCATACACCTACTGTACACACATACACACATAGTAGTAGGTTACACACACATGTAACCTCAGTGGAATTATTATGCTGGAACCTGGCTC
This sequence comes from Platyplectrum ornatum, assembly GCA_016617825.1. Classification (NCBI taxonomy): domain Eukaryota; kingdom Metazoa; phylum Chordata; class Amphibia; order Anura; family Limnodynastidae; genus Platyplectrum; species Platyplectrum ornatum. The sequence goes on from JABWIB010001018.1 coordinate 85,715, forward strand.
TGCAACTTACAAACTGCATGCTAAATATAAATATATAGACAGCAATAAACCAGTGCATAAAGCAACAGTTACTAAAATACCTTATGAGACACAGGAAATAGCTTGGCAATGAAATTACAATACTTATGATGTGGCTTAAAATATATAAACTGAATATTGGTTTCACATGTGTTCTCAAAGGAAAGAGTCTAACACTGACCATCCACTGCAGCAATTATTTGGGCGATCATATAGTTATCAGGTGATCAAGAGATAATCTCTTTAGTGGATGGTCAGGATGAAACATATGTACTTCTAAACTTATTTATTTTATTTTTTTTAATGAGCAGATGTTTTTAAAAGATTTTTGCACACGATCCAAACAGCTGCACAATGCCCGTATCTATACACATTGCTGTCTAGTTTCCAATTCTTGCAATAAACCTTTGCTGCAGTTACATGCTCATGCACACGGTGGTACTATGCAACATTATCAATGGAAATCCCCAAACTGTGCACCCCAGGGGTGCAGCGACAGTCTCACTGGTGTGCCGCGGCCATGCAGAATTGCATCGTAGGAGCTGGCAACAGAGATAACGTGGCTGCCATTCACTAACATTCTTCGTACAGTTTAGGCACATAACACTGTTATGATCTACACAGTGATGAGGAAGTTTGGAAACCACTGCTCTACAGCATTGTAGGTAAGATAATCATCAGATAATCCCTGCTTTACTTGGAACACACAGGTAGTATTATTGGATCTTGTATTGGGAGCAAGCTCCTGATACTTCATGCTGAGATGGACCAGCATATCTCACTGAGCATAGCCCTCCCTCTCCTGTCAGGAATATTGAGGTCAGCAGGAAAGGTAAGAGGTGCTAACCACAGGTTTCTCCGGGTCACTGCTAAATCTGAACGCTCCATCATAAAGACCCCGGTTGTTTTACCTTGCATTTTAACCCAGATAAAATGCAGGCTTTGCCAGGGTCGGACCTGGATTTTTTTAAGTCTGAAAAGGAAAACCCAGGTTGAACTACTGAGAGGTTGATAAAGCACGTTTCCTGTGCCCGTACATTACATGCGCCAACAAGCAGAAGAAAGAGAGAATCTGGAAGAAACAAAAGAAAGCAGAAAACCATAGCCCACTGGAAGGCGTGTGAGGTGGAGAAGACACTGGCGATAAGGAGAGAAGAGGAGATATAAAACCAAATGACAGGTATATACAGATGTGACACTTTATAATGTTTCTAAAATAGCGTTGGGGTATGTATGGCTGTCACATGTAGCCTTCAGGATATATGTCAGAAGGCTGCACTAATGCGTGACAGCACACAGGTGTCCTGCCAGTGACAATGGATATCTTCTGCATTGATACATCGCCACCTTGCTGTTACTGCTGGAACTGCAACGTTTCAAAAAGCATATGAGCATGGCAAAAAAGCATATTAGAATGCATTCAAGATAAATCCAGCGCCATGGCGTTTTTTCTTTAGTGTCACATCTGTATATTGGGTTTATATATAGGGTTTTGTATGGTTTTGCCCATGAGAGTGTAAGTTATCAGAGTGTAAAGATCTGAATCTGGCCCTTAGCAATAACAATATAAAATACAATAACAACAAACGAAACTGAAACAATTATAACATATGCATATACTACTTATAAAACTGTAGGGTCCTACAATCATAACCCATAAGGTGGAGGTAAGAGTGAGGAGTCTAATCTACCCTTGCCATATGGAAGGTGTAATGCTACTTAGAACTCTACTTTTTCCACTGTGCTTCTCCTTCTATTTTATCCACAGTGCTCTATAAGTCATCCAAAGGAATCCCAACCTACCTATTCCACACTGAAAAGACTATATCAAACCTCTGGTGAACACACCTTACAGCGATCCCCCCAGACATTTCTATATATAACCCTTTTTGCTATCTTCTAGAATCCCCTGGTAGCCGGGTGCTCACTCCACAACAGCCTGGTAGAGCGCCTGGGTAGAAAACTGCCAAAAACCAAAAGTCGGCAACCCTGTGCTTGACTGATTATATTATTTTTTATCTGACATTTTTTTGCTTCATTTTTGCAGGAATATATGAGAAAATAGGTAATAATATATCATGGTAAAGATACTGGCCTATTTCAGATGATAGTGTTAACACGTTGAGGCAATCATTTAGTTTACCAGCAAATGATAACAGATGATTGAAGTAGCGGAGCCTATGCTTCTCCTGCTAGTTCTGCCAACTCTCTAGCCAATTTCTCTTGAAGCCCAAAGAGCAATATTAGTCTAATCAGGAGAGCTGCACACTAACAGGAGCAATTATAAATAAGGATGAAACGGTAGATGCAATTTTAAGCAACCATATAATCCTGTCTTGTGTTAACTATGTCTTAATTAGCCCTGAGATGTTTGTCTCATTTATAGAATGATTAACATAAGCCCCAGGGAACGTAAACACAAAGCATTAGCATAGCGTTTAAGGATCGTTTGAAGGATTTAGATAAACTTGATCGTGCTTTGCTAAGCTATAAAACAAACGCACAAAGTACAGGAACAAGCTAAATAGGTCATTCGAATGTATTGGCCCATTTATAGAAGATTATAGAAATAAAACGCTCATGCCTGCTTAAAGATCAAATAAAAAGTGACTAGATCTGAGCTACTAAAATAGCAGAGATGCGGCATTAATTCGGTTCCTCTCTTACATGTGACAGGCGCCATACGTGTATTCCGGATAAGCTCATTATAAGAGCCGTTACAATAACCTCATATCTTCCATCTAGTATATATCCTGAAGCCTTCACATGCATGAATTCACGCTGTTTATAAAATATCTACTCAGCTGGAGATTTCTATTTGTCTTATAGTGGTGATTCAATGTCTGATCGCGCAAATTTTTCTCCCCTACGCTGCTTGCATAAGGGAGGAAAACTCGCGATTTTTAGTTCTGCGAGATTTCCCTACTGTAATAGTGCACGACCGTTTTTTCCGCGTCTAAAACGGGGACTGAATATGCCCCATAGTTCACAATTCTATGTATACGATTTATTCACTCTACTGTATACTAGGCTGACATTCTCTGTCTATCAAGACCACCGCTATCAACATATGAAATGATTAACATTTTAAATAATGGTTTTAATAAAGTTATCTCGACGCATTATTTCCGTCATTATTAAGACAAAATAATGACAATGAAGAATAATTATAATGTCATATAATGAGTTGACTTGTTGCACGCTCCATATTCAGACACTCCAACAAGACCCATTACACCATGTATAAAAAACTCTGTTCCTGAGATTCCAGTTGTTATGGTAAACAACTGTGTACCGTGTTCCCCCGATAATAAGACACTGTCTTATTTTCTTTTCAGGACAAAAAAAACCATAGGGCTTATTTTTGGGGTAGGGCTTATTTTATTTACCTGCTATTAATCCATTCATGGTCCCCCAAGTGCTGCTGACATTATGACACCTCATTGTTCCCCAAGTGCTGCTGACATTATGACACCTCATTGTGATTTAAATAGGGCTTAATTTGGGGGGAGGGCTTACTTTAGAAAGTTCACTGTAAAATAGGGTAGGGCTTATTTTCAGGATAGGTCTTATTATCGGGGAAACACGGTATAATACAACCAGTTACTATAGTAACCACGTGTTTATAATACCAGTTAACGAAGTGAAAATTCAGGAGTGGAGTACTGTGTACCTTTTAGGAATGGGTCACGGAGGGTCTGTATCCATGTTATGTCAAATGGACCACTGAGAAAAAGAAAAGCATGGATATTCAATGCACCCTTATAGAACAGAGCCTTGGGCCTAAATTTACTAAGCAGGGGATTGCCCATATCAACCAATCAGATTCAAGCTCTCAGTTTCATTTAACATACTAAAGAATGTGAGCTTAAATCTGATTCGTTGCTATGGGCAACATCCCCAATTTTCAATTTCCCTGCTTAGTAAATTCAGGCCTTTTGTGTTCTTTAAATTATAACATTAGACATTAAAACAACAACTTTTAGGAGAAAGCACAAACTATGGACAGAGTCAAACTGGGAGGCGGGAGGGACAGGGGGACAGTCCCCCAAAATGTCAGCACAAATCTATTTGGTTGCTATGGGCAACATCCCCAATTTTCAATTTCCCTGCTTAGTAAATTCAGGCCTTTTGTGTTCTTTAAATTATAACATTAGACATTAAAACAACAACTTTTAGGAGAAAGCACAAACTATGGACAGAGTCAAACTGGGAGGCGGGAGGGACAGGGGGACAGTCCCCCAAAATGTCAGCACAAATCTATTTGGTTGCTATGGGCAACATCTCCACTATTCCCACAGCTTAGTAAGTATAGGCCAAGATTCTGAAAAGCACCTGGGAATGAGACACACAGCAACCCCTAGGGGCAAGTGAGAGTTACAGCAATATATCCACACCTAAAGAGTCCCACACTGCCCCTAGAGGCGGAACATAATATACACCCTGCTATACACTTGAGATAACAATGTGATAATTCATGATGGTAAATGTGTATTTCAGGGTTGTAGACCAAGGGCCAGTAGGGTGGGATGGGGCAATGGGTGTGATTTATGTAAATCACACTCGAAGCTCTGCCCCCTGAATGGCATGGGCGGGTGTAAGCAAATGTCGCCCAGGATACAAGGAGAATTGAACAGAATTCGGGAGTCGGCAAACCCTGGTGTATTTTCAACATATAGGAACTTTAAGCATTTATAACACTTATAGTCCTGGTCTTGTTATCAGTAGTAGATCTCTGCTGGAGTAGGATGACTCATGAAATAACTGGATCAATCCCTATCCCTATGCTGCAAAATCCCCTGGCTAGCAACTTGTAAATATTGCAGTGCCGTCACAGTGCCATTTAAACGTTTCGTCATTTAGTAAATACAATATAATCAATTGTGACAATGCCACTTAGGGTTATTGTTGTATCTACACAGCAGAGACATATTTTCCAGCTTTGCTCAATGTTAGACGTATGAGAAGGTATAAAGCAACACTGTGACTGGCACATGATAGAGACGGTCATTGTTCTGCAGTCACATTTTATTGCATTTGCCTTATCCGCTAGTCAAAGCGCAGTCTATTGAAGAGATGAAGCGAAGTTCAATTATTTATGAGAAAAGTACATTCATCTCTGAAACTTCAAGGATTATCTTCTATCCTTTTCTTTCCGGCTCCATTAAAATTCGGCATCAGAAGTAGAAAAGCTGGAAGTTAGCTGTGGATGATTACGCCGTCCTCTACCCTCAATGCCTTGCTTCAGTCACACTTAACAAAGCATACACAGTATATTACTTGAATCGGTGCTTTAAGTGACACTTGTTTTAAGGACAATAGTGAGAAAGGTAAATGTTTCACATTAATGGCAGGTCACTGTGGCATAGAGCAAGACTCTAACTACACGCCATCGCCNTTTACGCGGGAAATCTGATTTGTGTGTATGCCCGTCACACTTCATCCAATACATAGCGGAAAACCATTATGGAAGTATGGATCTGTAAGGGTATTGTATGACTCGTGCTGGTCTGTATTCAGTCCATTGTAACACAGGAGAATGGTCATTTCATTGTACTTTTAAAACAGCAACTTTTAAAATGATAATGTATAGCACGGTGGCTCAGTGATTACCACTAGTTCCTTGAAGCACTAGGGCCATGAGTTCGATTCAACGACTGGTTAGGTGGTTAGGTTACTTGGCTACTTGGTGGTTGACTAAACAAGTAAGCAACCATAACTTATTATTATTATATTATTATTAAAGGCGCTACAAAGTGCCACACATGGGGAATACAGACAGACTGGGTGGGGAAGAAGGTAAGGTCCTGCCCAGGAATTAAACTTACAATCTCAGCACTTTGAAGCAGGAACGCTAACCGTTGAGCCATCCGTGCTGCAGAAAAGTCTGTGGATAAAGGCTTAGGATTGTGGACAACTATTAACCATCCATAAATATCCCACCATGCGCTGTAAAGGATTCCTACAGATCTAGGATTGTCCAGACTGCATTTTGATGCGTAACCAGCATACCCACACATGCGCTGTGAGCTTGCACAAAGTTCTTATCACATCTGTCTGTGTAAGTAGCCTAATATATAGGAATGTAGATGTTGTCACTACGCATCCCAGCATGCTTTACCTGCATAGACAATGGCATCACCCTGTCCGTAGCGTAATCTACATAATGTGGTTTCTGCTTTATTAGACTGGCGGTAGTCTGGACAAAATTATAAATTGCTATGTGAAAAAATCTGTTGATGATAGTTCCATTAGCCTGACACAGTGCTATTTAATAGAGAAACACGTTCTTATTCAAGACAATTCTTAAGTCAGGGCTATAAGCATGGGGTATTATGAGAAAGTTGGTTATAAAGTTGCATTACATTTGATGACTGTGTAATAAGCACAGCTGGATAATGGCATGCTGCAATGATACTGATGTAAATAGCAATTTCACACAGAACAAAGCTATGCACTTGCTCACTGGGGGAACGCTTCCAGAGATCATTTCATTTGGAAGGGTCCAGCCGCTTTTTCATCTCACTGGCACAAACACAAAAGAGCAGAGCTTCTGCTGCCCAGCTGGAAGCGACGTTCCGGGCCCCCCATCTGTTCCCACAGACCTGAATGAAACATATTGTTGTGGTTTCGTCCTGTTCTGTTGCACAACATGGGGACAGTTGTAGGTAATTAGCAGAAGACTGGGCTCTACAATACATAAATGTACCATTAACCCCTACAGCGTGCCGCTATCCAGCTTTCAGCCACATATGAAAGGCAACATCAGTGGGACTGTGTAACTCATGCCTCCCTCGGAGAACAATGCAATGCTCATGGATGAGAAGATCCGACATTCCATCAGTAACTTCCAGCATCCCTACACTGCTCTTTCATCTCTGTTACTGGCATGAAAGTCTCTTTTCTCCCTTTCTGCTGACAGTCAAGTCACAGTGTTATAACTGACTCTTACCCATAATATAAACTTAATGCAGAACACGGAACAAGGTACGAACATGGAATGCCATAAGCTTCCATACTGGAGACAAGGAACAGTATGACTGCCCTATGTATTAACACAAAAGCCATTCTTTCATTCTTTTTCTGTTTATTGCAATGGCAGAATACCTGCTATCAACATTACTTATCATTAAACAATACATTACTTATGTTTATCCAATAAGACAGCCAGCCAGCCATCACTTATGTCCGGAGGATCCAGACAGGTGAACATAAATATAACTACTGTATATACAGTACCTGAGTATACAATAACCGAATATATGCCAAGGCACCTAATTTTACCGCAAAAACCTGGAAAATGTATTGACTCGAGTATAAGCCTCCCCCCCGATATTCACATCATGTCTCTGCCCATGGGCTAGCATTGTGTACTAGCGAGTCCCGAACCAAAGCTCATATCTGCAGATTGCTTTTGGAGGAGGAAGAGGGTAAGCAGCGACGATGACATCCTATGACGTCTCTTATCTCATCTCTTAACATGCGTGTGTCCAGTGTGTGGAAAGTATGGACACGCATGTTCTGCCACCGCCATACTGCAAATTGACAAAGAGGAAACGGACACTAGTGAACATAACCCAGAACGTCTGTGGTCGCCCCATCCCACTAACGTCACAAATCACGGGACACAAATCCATTTCTATATTACAGACTAAATACAGATGTTGGGAAAATGTTGACATATTGATCTGGAACTTTATCACTAATAACGAATTACAAAACCAAACATGTTCCATTGTTTTCATGTTATATTTATGTTTGTAATGTAGTTAGTGACAGGCTTGTGGACAGTATATTTGTGTACAGAAAAATACATTAAAAAAGTAAAGTGCTTTATTGCTACTTCCCAACTGTAACCAGAAATAATCTCTGTCCAACCAGCTGAGTGGATCATTCAATTTTATGGCCACAAGCTATGACCATAGAATTGTCCTTCTTATAATGATAAGGTTAGAGAACCAAGTACATCTAGAAAGAAGACATAAAACACGGAGCTTACATTGGGATTACATTCTAGTGGGATTTTCTCTGGGATTTTGTGACATCACTATAAATGCTCTCTCTGCACTGTTCTATGCTTTCCAGGAATAACATCTCCTGCCTCCTGCTTTATATAGCCATACACTGAGAGGTAAGTGACGTTCTAACCACTGATGTATGCAAATATGAACATGAATTAAAAATGGAGTTAGAAATAATACACATTAAAGCCATACCTAACATGTCTTCCGGAATATTCAAAACACTCCAGAATATTGAATCGTTTCCAGAAACTCCTGGAGAGCAGGAGACAATCTGCCATATACATCAAGGAGGAGTGAGGCGTCAAAGATGACACCCAGGCAGCGGGCTTGGTTGGTGGAGAAGGTTGGGTCACCAATGGTGATGGAGATAGAGGGGGCTGAGCCAATGCGGGGAAAGGGAAGGCTACGATTTGTTGATTTTGAGGAAACTCAAAATCACATCCGGCCGGAGATGGCGGAGAGGCAGTCTGACACCTTGGATAGGAGAGAATTGAAATGTACTGGGAAAATGGGGTTCAGTTTGTAACGGCTTAGGTCAAATATAATGTCGTCTTATTCTCTTGGAGCTTTTTTGATGAACAATCAGCCTCTTGACACAGATGCATAAAGATCCAGGCAACCTGCGGCTCTCCAGGTTTTGTCAAACTACAAGTCCCACCATGCTTTGCCAGGTAGCAACTATGTCTGTGCAGTAAAAAAGCATACAGGGACTTGTAGTTCCACATAGAGGGCGTGGTATATTGGGGTAATGCAATCCTCTAGAGCAGGGGTCNGNAACATGCTCTATCCCTGTGTTAGTCTGTTGCAGCATAATTCCAATATGTCTATGCCTAGAGAGCTTTTCANCTGACTTCATCATTCCCCATGTGTAAACAGTATTTATAACCATAGGATGATGGGCTTCACGTGATACGTATATAGCTCTATAACCTTTTCCAGACCGTTGAGCAGCAACAAATATTCTCTGTGATTGCTGCCAATGTCTTTGGTGTGGTGATAACACAACGCTGAGTGCTCTGGGCATAACGGCCAGAGATTCTGTACAGAAGTGGTNGTATTTGCTGATGATCGAATAATGAAGTGCACATAAATAGCAGCACATGGTTATAATGTCCTACTAGACTGATAGGAAGCAGTGTGTTGCACTTTCACACATGGGCCTAAATTCACTAAGTGGGGAGATTGCAGGGGAAGTGAAAAGTGGGGATGTTGCTCATAGCAACCAATCAGATTCAAGCTCTCAGTTTCATTTTATATACTGGAGAATGTGAGCCCAGACTTACATACTATTAAACTTATAAGCATAGAGTGGGCAAAGCCATGTCGAATGTGCTCATGCGGATAACCTAGCATATGAAACAATGCTAGAAGATCTGTCCAGTGGTCCAGACCTGCCACCCCACCAACATAAATGACACTAGGTTGCTGGGGGACAACGTATGTTAAATTTTTTTGGGGAGGGTTAGGGGGATACGTGCAGATTAGCTAATTTACAGTGGTCACTAGGAGGGGTATATTATGCTACTAGCCCCTGCCGTTTCTGCACAATATAGGGGAGTTCACTCCCCTCGCACTCCAGAGACCTGGATCTGTGTTATGACAATGGACAAAATGACCATACATTAAATTTACCATGATGGTTGTGATAGATGCAAGGAAAGGATCAGGATTTTATTAACACATAAAAGAGGTTTTTTTTTATCCTACCAAATGCTTTAAATTTCCATTTTTATACAAAAAAAGTCAGATAGATATTCAATAAGAAAAGAAAAATTAGAAATTAGAAAATAAAAAGAGCATATAGTTGATGTAGAACGCCCATGTTTTCTGGAATAGCTGTGTATGTCATATTATGTGTATATGTCTAGGTTTATATACAGTGAAATGCACTCTCATTAGTTGTTACTCCAGGTTTATAGCAATAGGACTCAGCATCACATCAGCCTCTCAATCCATGTCCCAAACAATAGTAATGAATAACTTTTGCTACTAAGTATGGATAATATGGAATGGGCTGTTCTATGTGCTTTCCTTCTGTATTTAACTATATATATTACATTCTCATAATTCCCATGTAACATGTTATATCCCGTTCACACACGGATATTATCCGGGTAATTCAGTCAACTACCAGAACTACCCGGGTAGTGTGCTCAGTGTGAACGGCGCTACAATTACTACTAACTACCCTGGTTCAGTGTGAACGGTATTGACCAGGGTAGTTTGTGAATTACCAGGGTAGTTTGTGAATTACCAGGGTAATTCAACACTGTGAACAGGGTTAATTACCAGGGTAATTCAGATCAACAGCTAACAACCCTGCTCGTTAAAAACAGATTTACCAGGGTAGTCTGTGTGAACAGGGTATAACAGACAGGTCAGAATACACAAGNCCTTCTGAGGACAGCATGAAGAGCTTGAGAAATGCATTATTTGCATTAACACAGATCAAAAAGAATATTTAAGAAGCTCTGAACTAGACCGCAGATAGATGCTGTGGATGAAAACTCCAAGACTAATCTCAGTTTAGAATGTAGATCGCCGATGTGAATAGCTTTATTACGACAGTGCCATTGTAATGACTGGACGGGGTATGCCTTTGACTGTACCAGTGCAGCTACTGATTCCAGTACGTCCAGCANCAGTTCCATAGAATATGGTAAATCATACGCTGCTTAGTTCAGATTGACACTTTTGGATATCTCATAAGTGTAATTAAAAAATAAGCATTGCATCTAAACTCTAATTCAATCCCCGGCTCTCATTTTGCCATCACATAATAACAGATTATGAATAGAGACATTAAAATAGACGCATTAGACATTATTTAAAGTTTCCTAAAGCCTACTTATGTTTTGGTGCTGTGCCAGTTGCCATCTAAGTTGCAACTGATTTACAGAATGATAAACGCTCGGTTTTTAAATGGTCTTGTTCACATTAGAGACCTTTATTACTTTATTACGCATTCCGACACTTGTGTCCGGAGACAACAATGAATGCAATTATGTATTCTGCCCAGCTTTCTATTGGCAATGCTTCGGAATGGAGTGCAGACTATTTCACAGCTGTTTGTATTATGTATTTTCAAGGACAATACCGAGAAGCATAGTAAGAGAAAGAATTAGCACAGAACAATTGTTTTCCACCGGTCCTGGATCCACAATCGTGAGAAGAACCAATTAGCAGTCAAGACATCTAATCAGGGTAATGGTTCTAATGAAATTACGCCGATGAAATGATTGTTATGGATTATCTGCCCTAATGCTGGGCAGAGGTTCAGCTGCTGGAATGTAATAGATGGGGATGGTACTTTGTTGGCTCCGATACAGTCAGGGATTGGATGAGGGCCACTCATTGCTCAGCCGGTCAGCATCCTGTAAGTTGAACAATGCTTCTAAGAGCAGACGCCTTCATGTTACAAAGCACTTAGATTAATTGAAGCACTGTGTATTCTAATGAATAAATACACACAGAGAGCCGGCTTATGGAAGTGCTCTTATCGCAGAATTATAATTGTTCTGGGAACCTATAAAAGGTCATTATCACCTTGTTACAATTTTTGCTCTTTTGGCCATGGCGCGGGGTGAATGATTTGCATTTTGTTTTCCAAACTATTTCATAAGAGCATAAACATATTGCAGTGTGCATTGAGTTATGGCGAAGGATTTCGGAAATCCTCTGTACTTTGTTATGACAGTTCTCTTATATGATTTATGAAAGTAATGAAAGTAATAGATTGTTAANTCGTTATAAAATACATTCTACCGATGCATCTGAGGTCTACGTCTTCGAAGAGCATTCACTATTTTTGAGTCCAGTAATATTTATGGATTTTTTTGTGAATATAGAAAAATATAGATAACAAATAAGGAAAACAAAACAAACATAAAGACAATAAAANACACCCCTCGTCTCGTAATTTTCAGTATGTGCAATAAAGGAAGTAACAGGCACATTGTATAGGAAAACCANGAGGACCAGGGCAGTGCAATAAGANGCAGCGAGACCAAGCACCTCAGAACCCTTCAAGTCAGGAAGGTTGGCCATTGGCTCTGTCCAGTTACAGGAATAAAGGGACAACACCCATAGAGTGGATAGCCATGGAGTCCAAGCATNGCTTCCATATTGTAAAGAATGTAGGCAGGGTGCAGCAGCAGGTATACACATGCTTTTCANGGGTCCGAGTCTAATTGACCAGGTCAATCCAGTCTTGCAGAACAACTCCATTCACTATCAGTCAACCTCTAGTACAACTTATAGCACAGATGTTCCATCTTAATGCATTTTGAATNAGGCTTGCATTTATTTCCATGTGCTTGAGACTATGGAAACTTAACTATATACCAATGACTATCATGTTATATAGATGGATGATTTGAATTTCAGATTTGAGGTAGGAAAACAGCAATTTTGTGATAAATGTTCTTGAAATGCTCTTTCCTTCTCCATAATCTCACTTATAAATAGTATTACCCACTTTGAGCCCTGGTGTGTATAGTATAAAATGTTAACACAAGGGTAAAATACATTGTGGAGTGTAATTTATTTTGGATCGGGTGCACTTACTTGGCANACCCTTACTGTACAATGAGTCCTCNTTCACTCCTATAACGTCTTTCATATGCAAAGCTCAAGTTGCCNTAGGGTAGGTGTGTAACTACAGGAAGTGCAATGGGAATGTTATGGGGCCGGCTGGAAAGAGGCCCATTGACACCTGTCAATCTCTGACAGCTTCTTTAACACTAGGGTCTACTCACCTTCACCCCTGCCTATTTGCACCCCACCCATCCACACTTCTGCCCCAGTTCTTTGCTATGGGACTTGAGTCGGCATGTCCCAACACTGTTTTGGGGTTTGTATTAGGCTTTATTGTGTGCAATATTACGCTAAGATACACACTGGATCTGCCCCCGTGTGTGCTTTAATATTATGCACCCCTCAATAGCATTATTTCATTTCACTAGTTCATAATGTGTGCAATATTGTGATGGCTCNTAAATATGTCACCACTTTTCCACTTCTATTCAAATCCATCCTGAACTCCTGTTTACATAGTTTTATAAGACATCCTACAGGTTTCTGCTTGACATAACATACTATATCTTGCAAATCAGCATCTTTAAGAACGACAGACTGACAGCAGATGCTGACTTCATGCTGTCTCCAGGAACCTCTGGAGATCAATGGCCGGGGCTGAAGGGATGGGAGATGTTTTCCCGGGAGCAGGAGGATCTGGCTTATATATAGCTGTCCTGTCAGTTCAATGTCTGACTGGTACAATGATGAACAGGTTATGGGGACGAGTAAAAACAGTATTTTCCAAGTAATATTAAAAGCACAGTATTTATAGGGAGACTCCACTGTCTCGCNCTCATGTGTGGTGTGCCCGACCATAGCTGCTCCACACAGATATGTGTCCATTGAGGACAGATGCATGCAGAGCTGCCTACCATTGACCCTCACCATAATCTACATTACAGTACCCACCCTTGCGTAAGTCTATAGCTGGCCATCCACGGGGGAGATTGCTGGTCTCAGCAGGAGATAAATGCATCAATTTTCCACTAATGCCGACTATACACCTATAAGATGAATCACTCTTA
>JABWIB010001019.1:48488-58660 GCA_016617825.1 Platyplectrum ornatum
CACTCCTTCATATCAGATCTATNGGGGTGACCCCCTTATATCCTAATTGTTATACTTTATCACAGGTATCCCTTCATTAAAGTGCAGTGTGCCATGTTTAAAAAGAGAGAGTCAAAATGGTAAACATATATAGTTAAGAGGTGCCACTTCTGCCCTATGCCAACGCGCGTTTCGCTAGACNGTGCTTTTTCAAGGCATTACCATATGTCTGCCTCATGCTTGTATTTATAGTTTAGCTGGGCCAATCCCCTCCTCACTTTCAAGTCACATGATTATTCCATGTGACCCGTTGTGGTCATGTGTCCCGTCATGGCCTATCATATAGTTAATGTCTAGGATGACGTCCGATGTTCTAAATACCTTCCCTTGTATCTAGCCTATCGTTATTCACCAACATCGTCGCCCTCATATGACGTTCTCTCGGGCGCTTAATCTCCGTCTACTTCCTCTATGTATGGCGCGCGCCGCTTCGCTCACATGGGCTGCCCCATCCAATCAACTCCCTCACATCTCGGACTGGGTCATGTGACTCTCCCTGTCCAGTCGTCACATTTGTAAACATTTCCCCAGTCCTGGGCGCCGCCATCTTGAATTTTTACCGATCCTCACCCATTACAGTAGTTAATGTATGATCTCATAGATGTTATCCTGCCTGATATCCTCATACCACTATTTTCAAAAAATCTCTATTACTACTGAAGGAACAGTAAACTGATCACGAGAGGACTGCCACTCTGTGTACTTTCTCTATATACCTGCATTATGCTCTACCATGAGCTCCTATGTTATGAGTAATTTAAAGTAATAATGATATCTCCATATAAACTAAATGTGTTGCAACCTTTGTAGTGTAAGCTAATTTGTGTCTCAACCACCCATAATATCACTAAGACTCACACCCCTTTACATTCCCCCACATTGCAGTGATTATATTACATATAACCAATTAATTAATCCTAAGTGTGTATGTTAACATGTGTATTAAACCTTCTATTACAACTTATATGTGACCAAGGTAAGTAAACAATTTGATTATCCCCAATGTTGTATCCATATCTCTAATTATTAAATTGTGACCAAAATATATTGACCTCCCATAAGTGTAAGCACAGGTAAGTTTGTCCAATTACTAGCAAGAAACACTATAAGTCTAATGAATTATCCAGGTAAGTAGAGGTAAGTACTTTTCATATAATGTAATACTATAAAAAAATGGAGCATAGGTAAATCCAAAAAAATTTATTTTGGTATCTTATAATACCTATACTTTTCCAACCACCCCATACTCCACTATTCCATCACACAAATTNGGCTATCCTCTCGAGTCAGTTTTAATTATCACTTCATTAACATAAGGTAAGTATATTCCACTGGTATACTTGTGCTTATTCGATATGTCCCTCACCCATGGACATATCCCAAGTCACCTGTATAAAATNAAGTGGCTTGTGCAGTATGAGAATAGAACAGTTCTTTTTCTCAGGCTAAAAATCAAGCAATANATAACACCACTATTCCTCATAAGAACACGGTATAATTGTTATTTTCATTTAAGCCATTCGGGATGATGGTATTCATTAAAAAAATAAGACGTGCTTCCTGTTGAAGTAACGTCCTATCCCAGTTCCCTCCTCGGATATCTCTATCAATCTTCTTTAGGGCAAACGCTTTTAACAGTCTGNTAGTTATTTTCATGTTAGCAATTGTTAGGGCAAAAAAAACATACAAATTGCAAAACTAAAACTAACAACAAAACACAAGAAACTTTTATAAACAAAACCAAAACCAATGGGTCAGCACTCATCTCTAATACACACACACACACACACACACACACACACATCTTACCCCACCCTTGATCTTGAATGTTTGTTGTAGGCGCAGTAGCAAAAAATCTGGATCAGCTACTATTTTATTAAGTACCCTACTGATACAGGAGCGGTGGCAGTTATACATGACCTTTTTTAATTCCCACTTTATTAAATTATCCAAAGTAAAACAAACTAAATCAAATATTTCTCTTTTCTTTTTACCTTGAATCCATCTTCAGCAATAAAGCATGGAAATTATAGTTTTGTAACAGTTATTGTCTCCATGGCAACCATCAGTTCTTCCCTGTTTCTCCTGCTCCCAGCTTAATGCCATCATTNTTCAGCCTCCTGCTGACTGGTTCTTTTAGCTGCATAATATAAGGCTAATGTAAGACATCACTGTTAAAAGTGCAATCAGTCGCAAGATGTAATAGTGGGTCAGTCTCAATATAAATTGTGACNTCTTGATTTTATAAAATCCTAGGAGAGTGGAAGTAAGCTAAAATAGCACAATTCTTCAAAAAGAACCCTTCATGGCTTAAAACTTGAATACAAAATAGACATGTATAAAATATATATCCATTAANAAAAATGAACTCTGGTGGGGTAAATTTATCAAGCAGCTATTTTTCCTGGGATCTGAAACAGATGCAAATCATGGGCATTTTCGGTAGATTTTAAAAGGCAATTTTGAGAATTTACTAAGCAATGATTTTGTTTGGTAATTTCAAATTTACAATGATCAACGCCTATTTTGGGTGAGAGGACGCCATAAAATTGCCACATTATAAAATCCCCCACATTTCCTGATCTTAGCCCTGGTGATTTTGGAACTTAGAATATAAGCACGGAGAGATTTGTGATTTAAAGANATTCTTTGGAAAAAGGTTAGAATGGATTCTGAGTAGATTGGAAAACAGTTTGTGTATCATTTGCTGTATTGTTGTTGTTGTTTTTTGTGGTTTTTTTTTAATAAAAATGTTTTTATACCCGCATACCCGTTTCCCCAGCGTGCTATTCAGAGCTGCATGTTTCTAAAGAACTCAAACTCTGCAAAGGTCTATGTCAGTCATGTTAAAAATCACTGGTATTAGTACCTTAACTATTAGAGAATATTCATGGATTGATAGAGCTAAGGAATGCGATATTGCCTTGTTTTTAACAATGAAACATTTTCTTTCTTTCCTTTAAATTGTAAAATTGCATTCCTGTGAATGATGTGTATATGTATTCAAACTAGAATTTGATAAAACTGTGTNATTATCCTTAAAAAATTGAAATATGTACTGTATGTGGTATAAGATATAAGTTAACTATATAAATAAATGCAGTCAATTTCAGTTGGATCATTTATATGACAGAAAATGGCAAAATGCATTATATCTGCTTGAAATGTGAAATTTAATTCATTTCAATAATCAAAAATTGAATCTGATCATCACATTCCCTTCTGTCATAAACTACTTAATTTGCTTAATTGTTTGTAATGAATGTAAATTCAGGGACTCGCACTGCAGAATATTTTACTACTTGCTCTCAGTAAAGCTCTTAACAGCCCCAATGGTTTACAGTCAGGCATTAAATGAGCGAGACCTAATTGAAGTTTTAATTAAAGTTTCTTTAATTAGCTTTGAGAATGGATTGTCCACTGTGGGAAAAATGCTTTACACTCATTGCATTTACTAACATTTTTTTTTTTAACTCTACTTTGCTATAGTATTTGATATATCCTCTACACTGGTTATGGTGTTTTATGTCTTATAATATCANAAGATTTTTTTATTCGCTTGAAGTATGTAAAATTTTAACTAATCCCTTGATAAATGTATGATGCTGAACTAATTAAGGTGGCCGATACTTACAAAATATGTTATTTAAAGAAAGTTTACTGCAATTAATTNATTGCATTACTTATTATTAACCCATTGATGCCTCATAAAATCGGGTGTTTAAGTATACATTAACTGAACAAAAAAGGCAACATTCTCTTTTTTCATTTCATTTTATAATTAGTAATTCTGTTCTTTTTTTTGGGCCAGATAGTAATGCATGCCTTCTGTGCAACTTGAAAACCTACCTACTAAAAGGTATATATGGGTAGGCTAGTTCAAGNTGCAACCTTACACAACATTTAATTTCACATATTAACATCTTTCACTCATCCTGCTATCAAACACTCTATGCGGATGATACACAAATGCTCTGATTCCCAGTTACAGGACTTCTCCCAGACTGCACTCGCTCTCTGGAATAATCTTCCTTGTATGTTAAGGTTAAGCGCTCCCTTAAAACTCATCTATTCAGACATGCGTACCATATTACTCAACCTACTTAACATGTTCTACTCTGCTNATAACTATTCAACCACAATTTCTACTACTAACACTGCTGATTGGATCACACAGAGCACAGAGCACTTTTACGTTACAACCTGGCTGATCCATCTATTGCATAATAATAGCACTTGCTCCTATGTATAAATCCCCAATATCCTACAAAGTGTAAGTTTGCGAGCAGGGCCCTCTTCCCCACCCATTTTGTCTGTTACCACCTAGTCATGTCTTATAAATTGTTCAAATTGTAAAGTGCTAGGTAATATGATGGCGCTATATCTCTATATAAAAACCTGTTAATTCATTAATAAATAAATAATAGATTGCAACTGACTGCTGCACTGGTCATTCCCCAGCTTTTTACTCAATTTAATTTTTTTTATATATTTGCATTTTTAAGGCATCAATTAAATGTTTTATTGAATTTCCCTTTATGAAAAGAGTGTAATTTTATCGGCTCTATGACCAACTTTGGTGAGCTAAAGAATTTTGATGATATTTATCAAATTGCCTACTGAATATGAATAAAAAGAAATTTAATACCAACATATAGATTTCAAATACAAATAACCGACTATAGAAATTAAAACATTTTTTTTAATAGAAATTTGAGTGATATAAAAATCTCCATGTGTGCACCCATAGGATAGGTTATAGTTATTAATTAAACTAGATATGTCTTTGCTTTTTATACATAACATCATACCATGGGTTATTGCTAAGTTTTTTATACATTTTACAAAATACCAAGCAATATCTACACAGTCATTTGCAAGCATTTTTGGGGAAAGCATAAATCTGCAAAACTAAAAGTTAAATATTAATATTTTATATATTGCAGAATGTGAGGCTGAGCTTTACACTAAACAATGAATTTGACTTAAGTTTGTGTATTGGGCTTTATGTACGGTCTCAATTTCAAGTACTGANCTGGCTTCCTTCAATGCATGATAAACTTTTAAAACAGTTTTTTAAAAGAGTTAGAATTAGTCAAGAGAATTTGCTCAATAGAAGATTTCTCTGAGTGTTGTATATTATCATGAAAACAACACACGTCTTTTGCATTAGAATATGCCTTCTACAAAATTACAATACTAAACAGACCTATACGATACAATACGAGGAGGATAACGTGATTTCCACAGTTTAGCTATCAAACATTTAGGGAGTCAAGTTTATATGAATGTTTGTCCACACCAGGAAGGGGAAGACAGAGAAGGAGANCACAAGATATTCACCAGACGTGGAAAAAAGTGGCAGGTTGGCATCAATCTCTCCAGCACAGAGGGGAATCCCATGGGAAAATTGATGACAGTCGATCCGGGGTCAAATATCTGTAAAAAACCTTTTAGGTATTTTCTTTGACCGTGGTCGAGTTAGAGGATTTTGTTACCACCTCTCTGATCNACTCTCATCTGTCCTCTGGGAGATGGTCTAGATCTCACTACCAGCGCTGTTCATGCCAATCCTGGGGGCCAAAGAGAGGTGAGGAGGGAACCATACCGTATAGAGTATATACTCTTTTTGAGAGGGGATGAGAGACAGAGGAATTCAAGGCCTGAATAACATGCAGAGATTAAATTTATAGGAACAGATTGGAGGAAGTAGCACACTTAGAGATTCGATGGAGGCCAAGGTAAAAGACGTACAAGCCTAGAGGCGACAGCCATGCACCATTTCTGAAGGTCGGGAAAGCCTCCACCTCCCCCAGTTACTGGCTTTTTGAGTAAAGAGAGAGGTGAGTACTTGGGGACCTATGGTTCCAAAAACATTTTAAGAGGAGAAATTGGAGGATAGCAACAGGACAGAAAGGACTTGAAAGAGGTAGAGAATTCTCAGGAGAATGATCATTCATGAGATAAAGAAAGGGTCCCATTTAATCAGTTCAATGCAAATTTGATGAAGGAGATCAGGGAAGTTCTCATTATAGAGAGTGTCATAGGAAGTCATAAATTGCCAAGGTATTTACTTTTTGACAGACACCACAGGGAAAAGCTAAAGGTAAGGTCTTGTTGAAGACATCAGGCAATATTGATTACGTGTTCACCCAACACTTGTCCTATACTGTTGTAACTGACCAACATTCTATTCTCTCTTATTGCCACTGACTGGTTTCCCACCGCTCATTTAATCAACAGACCACCTGTCTTCTGATCTTCTTTTGTGTTTCCTTTAAGCTGGACACTCACATGACAATTTTTTGCCTGGGGCGCCCGCAGACCTAGTGTCGGCCTGGGAAAGGTATCCAGGGTTACAACTTGTAAGTTAAATATTACCTTTAGTAAGGAGGGAGCTCTTGTATATTTAGTTTGGATCAACTTCAGTTATAAAATTAGGATCGCAGGAGATCCAAAATAGGTTAGTTCTGGATGATTTCCAATGTTTCTATTTATGTAGACTATAAAATAATGCACAGATCATACTGTATATGTAAATAATTATAAGTAGGTGTAAGAAGTTTCTTAGTCTTTGTTTTATNCTATAGATATTGCCATAATGTGAAATTTCTGACAGGCATTTATGGGTTATTAATATGAGATGTAACATCCATTCTACTGAATTGAGCTAAAAGGTCAGCGTTAGAAAAAAAGATGACTTAAGCAAGCAGAAAGCTATAACAAATGAAATATAATATATAACATTTATATGAAAACCACAGAGTAAATTGCCTGTTTAAACAAAGTCTTTTCATACTGAATGTACTCTCATTAAAGATATGGAAAATATATAATAGTTCATTGAAAACAAGTAACAAATATATTTTCAATTATATGGGGTTCTTCAAAATGGAATCTTTCAGCAGAAGAATAGGGCAAGTGAACAAATGAAGTCTAAGAATAAGCTCTGCATAGGGTTTGCATGAAAATCTCTTGTCAAAGAAAAGAACGTTTCATTGTAGCAGACTGACTTTATCTAGTGAATTGAGTCAAATAATAGCTCTGATTTTTATCTGATTACATTGTTTTTCGAAAGTTAAATATTGGAGCTATAATTATGTTGTTAAAGTACCATACAGGGAAATACATAGAGAACTCTTTCTAAATAAATAATTTACATATCCATCCATTTGACAAAAACACGATAATGTAGAATAGAGGACCCCTGCAGAGCCGAAATATCTCTCTTCCTCCTACGAGAACAATAACAGAATAATAAAAAGTTAAGCTGAGTATTGCATGTTCTGACATCAAGTTTAATGGTATACAGGAAAAGAGATTTTGGAGAGAGTGTGTATAAAATGACTGCATAACAGATGGAGCTATATTGCATTGAAGATTGCCTACTTACTGTGGAAACTGCATTGGGAAAAATAAATGTAATGATACACCTGCAACCACACTATTAAGAGAGTTTCGAAATTAGAAATCTNTTGTAATTTGTGAAAACTTCCTTACTTAACCTATTCACACATTGGTGTATTGTTTGACTTTTGACTATTAATAAATGTTACTATTTTTTTTTATAAGCATCCTCAAGAGGATTCTGCCATTTACATGTTTTATTTGTAAGTGTAGTCGACTGTAACAACATTGCATTGTTTGCTGTTCTAATGACTATAATTTACATTACTTCAGTATTTTTTTCTTGCAGATTGGTGTTCTGATCAGTGTGGAGTAGAGCCACAGGCCAAGTGCTAAGTGGACAAGGAGAGGCATTTAAATTGCTTGGCTAAGCTCTTATGCACAATCCTTACTTCGTCTACAAGCTCCATTTTGCACAGTTAATGTGGGAAATCAATTTCCGGCAGTGCCCTTCATTCGAGGGTATTAGGATCACACAGTAGATATATGTCACAAACATAATTAGACAAAGGTAGTTGAAAACAGTGAGCTGGGTGCAAAAGGGAAAAATGACAGCAACCTAAACAGGGAACAACCTGATGAGCAAGAGACAGTCCTATATCGGATCAGATGATGGTGATTAATCAGGTAAAAGTCCAAACAGCAGCCCTGGGGGCTGGTTTGAATAATGTCCACATATCCAGGCATGTATGAAAAGGATAGCCCCTAGGGGAGAATCTGGATACTGCAAGTTTATCCAAGCTTTGTATTGTAACATTATTGGAGTTAGACTGTTANTTTTACATACATGAAACCTTTCCTACATTGTCTTGTCTTATATAAAGAAAAAGCATAGTTATGGTATCTTCACTCTTAATGTAAGTATAATTTGCTAGATTTTTTTAGCATTTAACTAGTGTTATTTTTACCTTATAATAACTATGGAGCTCTTCTTGTTCAGAATAAAACAAGAAAGTTATTATTTGCAGAGTGATGCTCATCTGTTCACTTTTATTTATCCCCAGTTATGATTTCTTACACATATTGAAGAATACATCTCATTCTTTATCTTGGATAATTCCTGATTTAAAACGTACCAGCATAAAATGTTGTTTTGATCACAGCATTAACTTGTAATTAGATTATTACGGTACAAAAATTATACTTTCATGGCAATGCGAAACTGTGACTCAATAAAACAAAATTATTTCTGCTATGACTAGTAATGATAATTTAATAGTAAATTGGTTTGTTGGTCAAAGTAGCAATTTTCTGGATATTTAACCAGTTTAATGAAAAAATACAGTATATGCTTACTTNTGCAGATTCTACATGGAGAAAAATCACATTTCCTGCGGTGTTGGAAAGGAAAATATATTTTCAGTAACCAAAAAGAGCAGGTCAAAGTTGGCTCAGCATGCTAAAAAATAAATAAATATGTACTTTGAATCAAAACAAATCAAACTTATTTGAAGGATCTTTGTTTTAATCATCAGGAGTTTGTCTGAAATAATAATCCATACTGTTCTATGAATACATTAAATAAAGTAATGTGTAGTATAAAAAAATAAATGNATACATCAATAAATTAAAGTGTAGTATAATAAAACAGAGTTTATTTCTTCACCCAATTATTAAAATGCTAGTGCATTATAATTTAAAAGCNTATATGGTTCCTTTGACTGCCGGTACATGTTTTGAGAGGTCCTCCAAGTTCAAACTTTGAAAAAGGTAGAAATACTGTATATTGGCATCTCACAGTTATTAAATATACTAACACAGGGTCTGAATACCATGACANCATGTGCTTTAAGAATGTGTTCTAAATTTGCCTTATTCTGTCATAGGATTTTCTTACACCTGCNTTTGCCATTAATAGCTTGCAACAAAAGATCCTTATGGGAATCACAGAAAGAAATTGCTNTTTCCATCCCATGAAGACAGGATAAAGGAATAAAAGCTAAAAGCCTAACTGTACATTTGCCATGAGGAAACCTGCACCAGAAAATCCTCCAATGTCTATTACACTTAAGTCACCAAAGTGTATGTTGCCGGTATGGCATCATTAACTGATGCCCTCTACAGAGACTATGCGCTGCTTCCAGGTAAAACACTGACTAGTGAAACAAAAAAATGGGGAAGGTGTAGAAGAGAAAGGGTCAGCCATGGCAATTCTTTGTAAATCTCGGTTCTACGTTCCTAGCTGAAGTAAGCAGAATACAAGTGTCCTGGAAATTTCCTACCCATGGGATCTACTGTGGACAATTTAGAACCCTTGAAGTGCATCAGGGACTGATAGGCTACTGTAGAACATGTCACATACCTGCAAGCACTCCTATTTTTCCTTAAGACTCTTGCTAGTTTACAGAGGAATCTTACAGTATACATTGCATCTCAGGAAGCAGCCATAATCACTTGAGTAGACCCACTATGAGAATAATATGATGTACAAGGAGACAGAGACAACATTGTCTGACAAAGAAAATTCATCCAGCAACATTGCACCCTGTAAAGTTGANGTGTAAGTAATATGTCCTGTATGCTTTTGCACTTTAACTGGTGCTATTTGGAGAAGGGAACATGTTGGTCCTCTGTGGTCATCAGACCCTACAAAATTCTGGATAGCCAATAAAAAGACAAAGGTCTAAATTTACATTGAGATTGNNGTGAAATTGAAAGTNGGGATGTTGCCCATAGCAACCAATCCAAGCTCACATTCTCCAGTATGAAAAATGAAACTAAGAGCT